>CALQYR020004128.1:0-44412 GCA_943334845.2 Auanema sp. JU1783 | reverse complement strand
AAGATAATGCAGATGAACAATCCAATTATCTCCGTTTAGGATGGAGAGCCAGTCTACTGCGTGTGTCGAAGAACAAGGTACAACTTGGAAACTCGAAGTAACGAATATATACGACAAGAACGACAGATTTAAAACAGGTTATTGGAATCAAAAACAAATAGAACAACAACCTGCAATCTCTTCCGCGGCCAGATCGAAACGGACGGCACGGTCGGTAAGTCTGGAGCCCTCAGGCATGTAGTAGCACTGGGAGGAATAGGAAAGGGGTATCCTTGTCCTCCATTGTCGTTGATCTGATCTTCCATCACACAGTAGCAGATTACTCTCCTGCCTGTAATCTGGAAGGACATAATTAACATCGGTTCAACTAACCAGTTCTTACCTGCTGCTCTTTCACTTCAATGGATAGGTTCAGGACAAGGAATCAGTGAATACCCTTCGAGAAACTGAATGAAATATTATGTAAAGTAAAATATCTCAGATTTAAAACGCAACTAGAGCACTCTTCACACGGGGGGCACTACTCAATCCATCTTTACGAAGTATGAAATAATGCTTATAAGAACAAACCTGAATTTTTCAGAATTTGCCTCTTCGTCACAAGTCTGAAGCAAGTCTTTTTCTTTTCGAAACCAAAAAGTATCATTCGAGTCAACGAGTTCATATAACCAAGGTAGAGTGCAAACAGTTTATTGGAAATAAATAAATAGAACAATAGACGCTTCATTCTGTTATCTTTTTACAGCTGAGCCGACTGAGATACTCTTGACAGCATCTTTCCTTCTCTTAGGAGCCTCTATGGCAAAAAATTCGTCAGGTGTTGTTTCAGGTTTGAAATCAGGAGCATCAAAGGAAACGGCAAACATTTCACTGTCGTTGACAGCCTGTAATCAGAAAGAATTACAAAACGAAAGTTATATTACGAACTTACTCCTTTCAACTCATTTCCGTTACCGAAGTGGAAAGTTGATCATGAAACCAGAAGGCCTCCTGTAGTAATTGAATGAACGATAGACATACCAGGCCAGCATCATTCTATGAAAACAGTTGTACGATCATGTACGAATGAAGAGCAGCAACGATCATAGTTCGTCTGCAACAAAGATTGAACGAACGAGTATATACAACAAGAACATTGGAATATCAGCATTGAAAGAACGCAATTAACACAATAACCGATCATCATTGTTTCACAATGAGGACATCTAAACGTTGTAAGGAACAAGTTGGAACTGACTGAGCAAAACAAGGAAAAACATCTAATCCTTGCAATGGAGAAAGGACACGGATGGGTCACGTCAGTAACGTTATGCTTCATAACATTTTAATGAAAAAAACGACAACAATAAGGAAAAATTTACAAAAATAAGCTTAAAAAACTTCAAAACTTCAAAAATTCTCAATTTTTTTAAAAAATTAAATTGGTCCCGACACGATTTCCATGACGAGGGAAAAATTAAAAATTCAAAAAATGTGAAGTCGAGTGTCATAGATTCGCCTCCCGCCTGGGACGTGACCCGTCGGGTCTATTAAACACGTGAAATTTCACGTCCTTATTGACAACCACGACGTACATCGTACGACTTGAGATTCGCTAATTTCAGTAAAATTGAGTTTTATTCAAAATAGACCTTAAATAGAGGGAAAAATTGAAGTTATTCTTCCTCCACAAAAGATAGTACGGATTATTCGCTTCTATAATCACTGAAACTCCTGTAGACTCAAATGCACCTAGTTCTCAGAGAATTATGACAAAAAGAACAATGTTATATTTCAGAAGTGAGAATAGCATTATGAGCAAAATAAAAAACAGTGATCGAATATCAATTAAAGACAGTTATTAGACTTTAGCATCTAGGTCCTTGTTACGAAATAGTAAGAGCAAGATGTCCTTTCGATCATCAAGGAAATGTGCAGTACCAATGAAACAGGATCCATACTCATCGTTCATCGCCCAACTGAGCTATCACGAGAAACTGGGTATGAACTATTGGAATACATAAAAATGAGTGTTGACATACAATACTGGCATGTTCCAGGTGTGCTATGTACGGAGCTTCCGATTTGAGGATGAAAACGATTTCGTTCAGTTCCTTGAGTATTATTACTTATGATATCTAGTTAAGTATACGTGAACAGTAGGTCGTACTAGTCAACCTTTGAGATTCCTATAGCTTTGTTAAAGATATATGAAGGTTCGTTGGTTTCAAGGGAATGATACAATCATCATAAACGAAACAATAAATGAAAGCTCCCACTTGATCTAATTCAGTATGGAAGCCATCAAAATCAAGAAAGTGTAAGCATGAAAAAATTCAAATAAGATGAAAACTGTTTCAAACAATAGTATAATAAGGACCCAGAACAATCATAACATTATTTGTCAAGACCTACAGCACGTGTGACGATTGCGAGAAGGAGCACCTCATATGATAGTTGTAGTTCGAACAGGTACATTCATAAACAACCGGTCAACATTAAAATGCAGAATGAAAAATGAAATCTATCATTGTACTTATGATTAAAACAGTGGCAGAGATAAATAATGAACGAAGAATAGAATCTCTAACCTTAAAGTTGTTTTGCTACTTCAATCTTTCATGAGTTTCCTGACAAAGATATAATAATCACTCTAATCATTGCTCACCAAATACTGATAGGCTCAACCTACGCAATGAACTACAACTTTCATTTTATAAACAAGACATAGATCAATATATAATTGTATTGACTAGAGTTTTGATTTCAAAATATAAGTTTAAGAGTTTGATGTTCTCTCTACTCATCAATCCATTCTGCGAAGAGAAGATGGAGCAAAACAGAATCCACCAGAAATGGAAGAAAACTTTTACAGAAACAACAAGAACTACCGTGAGCATGTATTTATGCGCTTATTATTCCAATTTAAAACTATTTAGTTATTCGGATATGGTTAATAGTTCCGCTGCTTGTAATATTGATGAAACCGTGTCATTGAGAGTTGACATGTTGTCTGATAGGGTGCGACATGTAGTGGTGGATGCCTATAAGTAACTAAATGATATTCATCTGAATGCCTGCCAACTTTTAAAGTGTTAAAGGTGGACTCAATGACATTTTCCATTTCTTCCACTTTCTTACAAACCGGCATATTTCGTCTCCAAACAATCGTCAAAACATCAGCTCCAAGAATTTGCCATCGTTGAGTTAGCTTCTCATCAACATGAACTCGAGCTCTGAAGTATATAAGCCTAACTTGCAGAAGTAAGTCTCTTAACATTTTTGAAAGAAAAGAACGTGAGTGAATGTTCACACTCACATTCGACACATACTATTAGATTCTTGATGACCATTCCAGGAAAGTAACGACAAACCTCATTCTGGCTGGATTAGCTTGATTGTTGTTAATGAAGTTCAGTTGCTGTAGTTGTCTTCTTCGATTTTTATTATCAGTTGCTGTAATGACATTCTGGCTTTCACTAGTAGATTGTTGTTGATCATCTGATTCAGAATCAGATTCATCTGCTTCTCCATCAACTATTTGTAATCGTTGCATAAGGACTAAACATATGAGAATATCTCTTGTATAAATCAAAACCATTGAATATGAATGTAACCATGGCTCATACCACTGTCATGTTTCAAACAAAAACTTCAAATACATAATGTTTTAATTAAAAAAATTATTTATTATCTAATACTTTCGAAATAGAATCAAATGCATAATTAACAAAAACAGTTGAACTTTTAGAGAATTATGATAAAAAAAGGAAAAATGTTCATGTACAAACACACTGAGAGCTTAAGTATTCTACTAGAGGGAGGAAGATGATTCCAACAAGTATGATTGAAAGCTGAAACATTTCGAAAACGACATCCTGTCTTACAAAAGACTCAAATGATGAGATTGAACGACAAGCACAGATACATGTATGTTTCATTGAGCTGATCAGTGTCAGACTCCAAACTTCACAAATTATAACAATGATGAAGAAAAAGAAAAATATGAATGAGTCTATATGTTTGTAACATTTGCAAACATCTTATGTATATTTATATAAATATATTAACAAATATATATAGAATCTAAAAAACTATTACCTCGAATGCAACAGATATCGAATTTGAATTATGAAGATCATTAAGAGCTTTCTTTGTCTAAAGAACTACCAGCGAGACGGAAAGAGGAAAGAAATCAATAACGTGATGATAACAACAATGAGTGTATAGTGGAAAGAGATAGAGAGAGAGAGAGAGAGAGAGAGAGAGAGAGAGAGAGAGAGAGAGAGAGAGAGGCGGAGCAAAGGTTGAATGGACCAAGATCAGTGCCTACTACTCAGAACTGTTCGGGAAATCCAATATGGTCAAGCTCTATCATGATATATATTGATATTCAATCAATTTAAATGATGAAATAATAATTTTCAGTAACAGCTAAGAGTTAGAAACTGTTATTTAATTATGAATATAGTGTGCTATTTAGTGTTTTGATTAGTCGGAAAACTGATAGCAAATGTATCAGTTTATGCCCTATTTGGGATCGTTACATTAAGGGCACTTAAAATATTTTTTTGTTTTCCGTTAGGCTATTCACTGGAGTTGTATGAGATCGAGGTGCTAAATTTAGGGCAGGCCATACGAGGAAGGAGCAAGTTAGTTGAAGCTAATACTGATTGAGAATTTGGGGGGTAACTCGGATGAAAATGGCGACACGTCTTAACAGTCAGGCTAGAGACCAGGATGTCCCCAGAAAGTCGTGTTTTTCCTCACCTCACAGTCAGACACCGGAACTGAGGCTGGAGTTTGAGCGTTAAAGTCTAAAGTTAAAGTAGGAGTTAGAATCGGAGCTTGAGCAGTTGAGATCGGGCTGTTATGTAAAAGCGTTGCTAGCAAGGGATTTTCATAGATAGTTTGTGCCGACTGATATAGCGCCTGCTGAGAGAGCACTAGCTGCTGTAGTAATTGTTGCTGAAGAAGTGAAGGATAAAAATGCTCTGCTTGTTGTTGCTCTCCATACGATGGGAAACCCATGACAGCTCTTAGGTTTTCCATACACTGGGTAAAAATATTATAAATTTGATAATATCATATCACTAACTCTACAAAGATCCTTTGGACTTATTCGCAGAAGTTCTTGAGCGAGTTGAGGTTGTAAAATATCTACAACACTTTCTGGAAGACTCAGCTTAACGGAAACAGGAGTGGTGAGAAGAATTTTTCTCAGAGACGGATCATTCATCAAAGGATTTATATCTGGCAACGTGTGTTGTTGAGGCTAGAAAAATTCGAATAAATACGGTGGGTATCATTGAAGACATACCGGTGGGTAAATAAAACTGTGATCATCGAGAGAGGGTGATGTAGTTGAAGCAGAAGCTGTGCCCGACGTTGAAGCGGAAGTAGGTGCTAGATTGGGAGTTGTAATAGAAGCTGCAAGAAACGATGACATTGAAGGTGGGATGGAAGCCGGAATTCCAGATGAAGTTGACGCTTGTAGGGAAGCTAGGAGAGGAGATTGCATGGGAGTAGAAATGGGAACTGTGTTACAATTTGATATAGGGGTTAGAAAAGGGTTTGGAATGGATGAGGTAATAGATGATGGAATTGATAGCGGCAACGGAGTTAGTAAAGGAGTTAGAGCGGAAGGTGAAATAGAAGGTGATTTAGAAGATGGAACAGGGTTGAAAAAATTTTGAGGAATGGGAGTGGTAACAGACGATCGAATAGATGGCGACATAGCAGTAAGGAGAGAGTTTGGAATGGGAGTAGAACTTGAGGTTGGATTAAAAGATGGCATTGCATTAAAAAAATTATTAGGAATAGAAGTGGTAATAGATGATGGAATTGATGGTGACATTGTAGTTAGAAGAGAAGTTGGAATAGGAGTAGAACTGGATGATTGGTTAGCCGATGGTATTTGAGGTAGGAGAGGGGTTTGGTTAGAGATGGTAATGGAAGACGGAAAAGATGTCTGGATAGGGGATAGAAGAGAAGTTGAAATAGAAGTGGAAGCGGAAGCTGGATCAGAAGGTGAGGTTTGAGCTTGGAGTGGAGTCGAAATGGAAGTAGTCATAGACAAGGGAATAGATGGTGGCATAGGATTCAGAACAGGAGTTGCAATAGAATTAGGAAGAGCGGTAAGAGTAGGAGACGGAATGGAAGCAGATGCGAAGGATGGAGGATATGAAACAGGTATGGTGGTACGAATATCTGCAGATATAGGCCCGGAATCGGGTATTGGAGCTGTTTCTGGGATGAATATTGAAGTTGAAGATGATGTGGACGGAGTCATCAGTTCATTTTCAAAAGTATGAGATCGCAAATCCACATTTTTCTGAACTTGGGTTTGTAACAGCTTCTCAAGATCTGAAAGAAAAAGAATTAGGAAATATTTAAAGAAGTTCAAAAAAAATGAGCCGAGTTTTCAGTTTTTGAGTAATATCTGAATGATCTTCACTCAACTCCACAGTGACAAGTAAGAGGTTCCCGTTTCAGCGCCAAAATCAACCTACATTACTACTGTTGGCTTCGAAAAACTCAAAGGTTTACCATCTGCCTCATATACAACATAGCTATTACCCAAAGAGAGAGCTGCTGTTCAAACCGCAAAATGAAGAAGAAAAGGAATGGAGAAACTAAATTTTCGTGAACACATCTCTAGATAGATATAACGACAGAATTGTGGAAAGAATTTTGCAGGGAATCGAGAGATGGGTTTGACAACCGAAACCAATTTCTGAATAAAATTGGGAAATGAAAAATGAGCCCTCTTGTCCCTACAGTAAGTATCCACAAGATTTTACAAAAAATGCAAACAGCCAGTGTAGAGTACCGGATGCTTCGAAACCGTACTCTCCGATCGCTTCCAAGGGTGTTTATCGGATAACAAAAAACAAATTGATCGGAAACAGGAAAGAAGAGGATTCTGCACAAATTTGAAACAGAGAGGTAAATTCAAAGAATTCTGGACGAAGAATAAATACAAGAGATGGAGGAAAAAAACAAAAGAGGTGACGTAAAAAACTACAATTTTCTCCATTTCAAACTACAGGAAAGGATGCAAACACGTTCATTCGAGAACATTATTTTCATTCTCATAGAAAAGGAGAGCTGGGGACAATGATAAAACATGTAGAGGCGGATCAGCTATGTTACCAAGTCTGTTATGTTATTCCAAGGCTTACGTTTTAACAATATAACATTTCAAATGAGCGGATGTACGAAGAATCTTTATTGTTCGGCTTATAATCTGAGCTTATAGTCTGATCAAGTAACTAGTTGACCATTCGACCTGACTCTAACATTTCTTTTGTCAAAAGAATAGATTTCTACCCAAAAAACTTCATGCTGTGATCAGTAAATTACATTGGAAAACTCTTATACTGTTGCATGAAACAGTAATTGAATTCATCACATATCAAACTGACGCTGATATGCAGATTGTCCAACGCCCACACCGATCTCATGATAATTTTAATTCATTCTGAAGCATGCAAACACTCAAAGCGGTTGTCTCTTAGCTCATTATAGTGGGTATCCTAGATAACCAAACAACATAACCAAAAATAGCGAAGATAAGATTTTGAAAAACATAAATCGCAGATAATCCTGTAACCATGCTACTCAAGAAGGAATTCGGAATATTTTAAAAAGCGATTACGATAATGATTCAATGACCAAAAGTGTGAATCTCATCTATCAAATTCTCAGCACATTTGAAAAGTTTTGAATCTCACAAACTACTAGACCAACTCGCATGAACTTACAGAGAACTTCTACTCTCAAATAATTTCCGAAAATGTTCAAGTAGTTCTCAGATCGATCGCTGATCTGTTATTCTTCCATAACTGGGACAAATATTGAGCCCGAGAAGCAAACAGAATATAGTATTTGGAGAGTGAAAAGTGGGAGAAATCAAAAAAGTCAATAATTCGGGATAAAGAAAGAAGGACTAAAAAGGTTTGTGCTAACCTGCTTGGCTTATTACATGTGCGTAATCGGATGCTATTTGTCTGCCTTCAAATGAAGACTCGCTTTTCTTAGTAGCAGGTGACAGTTGCTCTTCGCTAGCAGTTTCATCTGAATCTGAATCTTCTTCCGATTCTTCTTCTGGTTGCCCTTCACTATCCTCTTCCATCTGTTCTTCAACAGGTGGAGGACGGTACAGACCAGAATGCTTATGACTGGATTTTAGCTTGATGCGTTTCATGTTGCTCCGTCGTCGATTGACAAACCAGCGATTAATCTGGAAATACAGACTTGAACGAATATTATAAGGCATGTCTGAGGATACTAAGTATATAGTCCCTCTATTAATAATTCTAGGTTTTGAAATGTAGAGAGAGGAAGCATGCAGTTTATGTAAGCAGGAACGTTATAGAACACTGTACTATGCCAATGAAATTCTTCGAATTCTAGTTATCTCATATTTCCTTATTTGTAGACATTCATTTGTTATTTTTTGAAAACATGAAAATAATAAGTGCAGTCGTTATCTGCATGACAGTGAATACACCTCTCGATACCTCGCACGCTAACAACGAGAAAATCATTGAGTCTCATTTTCTCGGCATAGCCCAAACAGTGTATCCTGCACTAACTATGATACTATAGTTTCTAGAAGATAATGCTAGTGTTCGAATTAGGATACCAAAACGGAGTCATGAAATGCAAAATAACTCTTTTCCACAAAATTCAAGTTTGAAATGGATAGACAAACTCATATTTTCGTAGAAATAGAAATTTTTCAACGTACCGTAGCCATGGAACATAAAGTCATAACGGACAATTCTTTTTTCTGCTCCCGGGTTGGATAGTAGTTTGCGCTGTTTGTTTTAGCCCACTGAAACAGAAAAAAACTTCAATTCACTGGATATAAAGACTTACGCGAAGGAGACAATCCGACAAATAGTTTCCTCCTTTATAAGACGATGAGGTCTCAGTTTTGGAAGACAACTTCTTCACCGGACTGGCATGTAGCATCTTATGGAATGTACTGGATCCGTAGATCTTTCAATATTATTATGAGAAATACTAATTATAGATTCAACAAACTTTTTTCTTCATCCTACATTGAGTATCGAAACCTTTCAATCCCGCTAGAAAAGCTTCTGGAGATAAAGTAAAGGCAGAACGAATTCGAAATTCATCACTAACCATACTTTCGTGGTAATCAATCTAAAATACGAAGTAGAACAAATTAAATGAAATATTTGGTAATGAAGTTAGAAAAAAAAGTCATGAATAGCTTAATATACAAACAAAGAAACTTCATAGATCACAATAACAATAGAAGAAAGGTTTCGTATATGCTCTCCGTGAAAGCGAAAATGAATACGTGATAAACCTCAAGTTATGTTAATATGAATGTGGAATGATTGATAAGCATATCTAGATTCAATGAAATTTGATTTTTTGTCATATAATTATATATTCTAAGAGAAAAAGAAAAGAATAATTTTTATCTTGAATAGTGAAAAAGGGAATGATGCCAGAAATCACTCATTTATCAACAGAATATTTCAACTCTATGAGGTAAATTGTTTTTTTGTTGAATAAATTGAGATAAGCAGGTGAAATGACCTGCCGAATGATGTTTCAATTTTCGAAATGACATTCAATTCCGAAATCTTTGTAGGTATAAAGAATCTTGTAAATGTTTTTTTTCTTCTTCTCAACACATGGAAATAATGCAATCAAAGAGAACAACCGCTCACTGTCTGTCAGTAAATTAAATGAGCGCTCAAGCGGGTTTGACATATGAGCTGAATGTTTTTATGTAAATGAGCAGAAGACAAAAAAAGTAGAAAAGGGAAATTCATAGCCGTCAGGAGTATTTCAAATGAAATAGGACCATAGAGCGAAACAAAGGCTGATTTAGTAGATGTACTCCGAACTAATGCATTTGAATATCATTAAAAAACATTAAAAAAAAAGCTTGAGAAAAATCTATTTTGGACTAACGCATAATAACAGATTATTAACTACAGAATTTGGATGAAGCTTATGTAATTTCAAACAAATAATATCCGGACATCGTCTTGCATTGATGAAACTTTCAAAAGTGTTGTAGAATGTCATCTCATCATCATCATCTGAATGTTAGTCAGCAAACGGTCGTTCTAAAGTTCACTGAGTTAGGAGACAATAGTTCGTCACAATCACATGTTTCTAAACTCTGTAGTTGTGAGAACTTATATAACAAGGCTATGTGAATATGTTATACTGATTGCTAGTTGGATGAGAGGAGGGGCAGAGTAGATTTATGATATAACAGAGAACACCTCGTTGCCATTTAATTTTTTTAAAACTCTTTTTTTTTTTGGTTTTTTTTCCATTAAAAAAATGATTTAAAAAACAATCCATTAGAAACTGAATACATCAACAGATCGTTGAGAGTGAAGCAAGGAAGCTATGGAAAAAATAATAATTCGATAGACTTCAACAGATGATTTCTCCAATAAAAGTTTTCAGAACACCAAGATTGAAATGCATCCAACAAGAAAGCGGTGATGAACCAGCTGTGTCTCAATCATAGCGTTCTAAGAAAAAAAAGTACTGAAATGGAAGACATAAGTAGGAACTAAAAAAGAAGAAGGTGATAGAAAGATACAGATAGGTAACGTTTGAAAGAAAAAGAGACTGACTGAGAAAACGAGAGAGAGTATTCTGATAGATCATCGTAAAGGAGTGACTCCTTCTCTTCTGCGTTTTGGCAACAAGCGTGAGAATGGAAAAGAGATGGAATGGAAAGGAGAGGGGGGACGAAATGAGAAGACAAACGAATAGAACGGAAAGAAATGATATCAAATGCTATTCTTATGGTATATAGTTGACACAATTGAAGAACGTTGATCATTCTTTGTAATAAGAATTCATTCGAACATTTACTGAACGACAACAGCTCCAATGAATGTAACTGAAAGATACAGGCAGACATTCAAATGAGAAACGAAAAAGCTGCGCGAAACATGTGAATCATGTGATCGTTTTCAACGACAACAACGACATCACACTAACGAGCATGGAGCCATGCTTCACGGATTGTCATCAATTCTGACTTCTCGTCTTCACCTCGTTTCAGCTTTTTGCCCATTCTCATCCCTCTCTAACTCTTCATTTGCTCCGACATCTCAGTTTTTGTCTTTCTTCTCCTTTTTTGATTTTTTTCTCACTCTTATGACTGCCGTCCACACCTTTCATTACTCTGCTCTTCTACATGTTTGTTGCATCAACTTAAAGCCAGTGATCTTTCGCCATCAATTCAACAAACCAGCTGAGCCGTCAAATGATACTTGCCATTTCACTATTTCTTTTTTTTAGCTGATGCGTTCGTCATTCAAAAGACTGCTTCTCGCCCTGTTTCTCTATCTGTTCTTCTTCCAAAAATCTTTCCCTCTCTCTCTCTCTTTGTCTGGCAACTCCTCTCTCTTCATTCGCTTTTTTACCTCTTTGTCTCTCTCTCAACCGTTCAGCAACGTTAATCGTTCAGAAGTACGACATGTTCACAGAAGATAAGATATTAAGGAAGAAATGAGAGTGGAACAAACCAAATATAACATAATGGAAAAGGAAGCTAAACTGTTCTCTTCTATCTCTCACTCTCTCTCCCTCATCTGCCGAATAGGTTTCATCAATCGAATAGTACATTTTGCTCTTTTTATTGAAATTTCCATCCATGATGCTTTTCTTTTTAGTTTTTTTTCCTTCTCGCTAAAGCTTCATTGCCTTATTCTCTTATACTTCTGCCTGTGCACGCGATAATGGCATTACATTCGAAGTAGAAGAGAAGCATCCAAACGAAGGTTTATCAATTCCAGCGAAAAAGCGGCCAACTGAGTCATCTAGTTCTTAGCATTCAATAGAACTAATTAATATTTTTCATGAAAGTCCGGAAAAAAGATGACATCAAAGTAGATAATCGTTAAAATAAAATAAAAAGAACAGCCGTTCAAGAACCTAGGGAAGATTGAAAAATGAAAATGATTAGATTCTCATGGACTAACAACAAGCAATGAAGGTGAGGAGGTTAACTCATTCAACGAACATAGTCATGTATTCATATGACTCATCTAGAATTTAGATGTTTATAATATAATATAAAAGAAAGTAAGTTAGAAGGAAGTAAAAACAGTGATTGTACTAAGATGCGTCATAGCTGCTGTTTCAACATAGCAAACCTCCTGTGGGTAGAAAGGGGGGCATGAGAGGAGGGAGAGGGGAGGGGGTAATCATACTACAAAGTGCAAACATTTTTATTAATGTCAAATTATAGATAAATGAATGAAAATAACAAAATTTCTATAAGTCATATTTGAAAATGAGGATAATGAGAGTAATGAAATGAGAAAAAAATAAATTAGAAATGATCTATAGATCTATCTATCTATCTATCTATATATATAATGATACAATGATATTCTGCTTAAAAATTTATATAAAAGAAGAAATGAGTATGAGACTCAAAAAGGCGGCTGAAACAAAAAGAAGGCGGATGGCTGAAGCCAAACGAAGTCTTATATGCATAATGGAAGGATAGAAACAAGTATTAGACATGAATATTATGAGAGAGTACGAGAGAGGTAAAGCTATGTCGTACTGGATGACGAAAGATACTCAGCTTTAACAATAAGCTCCATTGCAACTCTCAGACTTCATATGAGACGAAGAGATGAAAAGAGAAATACGATGAGTATCACAACTCTCAAAATGCAAATTAATAGAGGAATGTGTGAAAAAAAAGGAGATGAAGAGATTCAGACACGGAATGAGTATAAGATTGTTATACAAAAACTATTATTAACTATATGTATATATATTTATATGTTATATAGTGTTGATGAGAGAGATGCAGAGAGAAATTAGTTTGCTTTATAGACAAAATAGAAATAGAAAGGAATAGAGTGAGAAAATCAACGAAAATTGCTTAAGAAACCTTCGGTGCTTACATGTCGACCCTCAGGCTATGAACGAATAAAAAAATTTTTGAGTAGAAAAAGGATTCGTTGAAGCTTTTGCTCTCTTAAAAGCCTTATAGTACATATATACAACATTGAAAGATGAACAAACATCATCTCAAACGAGTCCTCATATGGAAAGTTTCATCAGCTCTATGTAGTTCGTAGTATGTATGAATGATTTCATATCTCTGATAACATTTTTTTTTCTTCTCTATTTTGACAACTTAACACATGAACTCATTAGTTCTGTCAAGTTGAGAGAGAGACACAGAGAGAGAGGGAGAGTAAGAGAGAAACAGAGAGTCAAAAGAGCATAAGAACTAGACAGAGAGATAAGGAACTAGAAAAGTGGAAGAGATGAGAGAATGGAACAAAAACTTAAGAAAACTAAGCCAATCTTCTTTCTTTTTTGAAAATCGAATGCATTCATACTTTCATTAAGAAAATAGAAAAGGGGAATGAAGTGAGTGAGAACGAAAATCTGAAACTTCATCCTTCATGGTCATTGAAGAGGCTTCAAAGACGATCAGTGAGCACATTCGGCCCAGACACAACCGTTCATCAGCATTGCATCCAAACAAAATGAAAAATGACCAATTGGCTTGTTATCCACGTGTTAGTTGAAAGATACAATTTGAAATAATGAAAAATGTTCGTTGCCATTGGTAACAAATCTATGTTAATAAAGCAATAAATGCTATTCGAAATATAGATGCCGCATTCCGTTAGTCTCTCTCTCTCTCTCTTTCTGTCTCTCTTTTTCCCTCTGTATACATCACCATCTCTCTGTATCTCTTTTCTCACTTTCCATATGAAGCTGGAAGAATAAAGATTTTCAGGATTATATGTACATATAATGAAATGTTTGTGAAAGGGCACACAGTAGTATTATCCGTTTCTATCTCATTTCATTCATTCTTCTCAGTCTCATTTAACTTTATCTTTTTCTCTCTCTCTCTCTTTGTCTCTCTCTCTCTCTCTCTTTGCTCTTTTACTACTATTTTCTCGGATGTGCTTTCTGATTTCTATTGGAAAAGATATAGTCTTATAACTTAATGAATCTATGATTGTAGCCTTTTCACATCTTATCTTGGTCAAAGCTCAATTGAATTGCTCATACGTCCCAAATTCATTTTTGCTTCATTTCACACACTATGCAGCTTGAATCTTATTTTAATATTCAATGAAATATACAATTTAACGATAAAATAATAATGTTTATATATGAAATATTCCATAATTTTAATTGAGAGGAACCCGATAGTAGCATATACGGGAACAGAGAGAGAGAGAGAGATAGACAAGACAGATATCAAAAGGTTAAAATAAAAGTAAAAACATATACGTTTTCATGATAATGGCTTTTACAATAAAGACAACATAATGATACCCGAGCAAGGTGTCTGAGTCATTAACAACATGTTGTTTGATGACAATAAGAGAAGAAGTTCTGATGATTGAGAATAGAACAGGCAAAATCTGAAGAAGGAGGCCAGCATAGAAGAAGATGCATAAGGAGGTTTAAGAAGGAGAACGAACAGAATACTAAGATTCATAAGAAATTATAATAACAAAATATAATATAATTTCATAAATGTACATACATAGAAGAGGAATGTTTGAATGTTCTTGTTATTCCTGAAACACATTTTATTTCTTTTTTTTTTTCGTTTCTCTTTCTTTTTTGTAAAAAAAAAAACTTTTTTTCCTTTTTTTGTTTGACTGCTTTGAGAGAAATTCAAAAAGGTATCGCTTCTAACGACAGGAACCTCCAATCGAACCCAATAATGATGGGGAAATAGTCATATCCGTAGCAATATATAAGCCGTGTTCGATTATTCTGAAACTTGGGTTGATGATGTTGATTGGCAGACCGCCAAGTCCTCCAGATGGAATATTCAATACAATTCCCTTTCCAAGAGCATCATTTGCTAACTGAAAATGAAATGAAAATTAAGAAAAGTATGAGAGAGTAAGATATATACTTTTTGAAGTAATTCTTTGCCCAAATTGCCAAGATTATCAAGAGCATCTTGGGGTAATCCAAGAGTTCCTGTTCTGTCAGTCAATTTGAGTTGAGTTATTTCAGCTGAGCCACTAATGCGATTTCCATTAACTTGAGCAACAACTACAACAGTAGCAGCAATTGTAATAGTTCCAACCTTTAAATAAGAATTTTAATTAGAAAGATTAAATTCTAATTTGCATACTCTTGTGTTAGTTCCATCAATGTAGATGTCAGCATCAGCCAAAAGCTCAAGAGTAGCTGTTCCTATAGAGATGAGAATGATTAGATAATGATACTTCAATGTTAATCGTTTGTACCTCCTTTAGCTTGTGAAAGAATAACAGATGGAGCACGTACAGTTCGTACTTGGATAGCAATCTTTTTGTCTGGATATTTCTCACGAACAGTTGGAAGGATGTCTCCGAAGCAAATTCCTAAATCAGCTAATCCACCATCATCTTGACGACGTTTGCGTTTGTCGTGTGGATGACGACGAATGCGAAGAGTTTGAGCAGCGGACAGAATGACTTTACGACGTAATCTACGGCTTTCTTCTTCTTCATCCAACTGAAATGGGGGAGAGAGTTTTTTTTGAATTAATAGAAGCTTTTACTTCGACTTCAGTGGCTTCAAGAGAATCTTCATCATCGCTACATGTTGTCTTAAGAAGAGATCCAATCTTTGGAGTGTCGGGTCCAATACGGAAGGTAAGGAAAGCCTTTCTAAATTTAATGATGTGAGAATTGTTAAGAGAAATGATGTCAAACCTGTGCATCCAGTAGAACAAGGAGTTGATGGTATAATCAGTGACAATGAACTCAGCCATATGGTTATCGTATGCTCCTGGGAACTGAGTAGGGAATGGACCGAATGGTGTTCCTCCTTGTCCGTTAACACTGAATTCTCCGGTCAAATCAACAGTGAAGTCATTTGATGTGGCATAAGCATTCAATAGTTGAACACCCAAGTATAAATCGTTCAATTTGCTCTGAAATTGTTTTGTTTAGTTTTGTCTTATCATGTCTGTTACCATATCCAAATGGGCTGCAAGTTGGCGGATGAAGCTGACTGGGTCTTCAGTGCCAGCAGATCCGACACCTGGACAACGAGCGCATAGATTTGGTGCTGGAACCAAGGCTGGGGCTGGGGCAGTGAGAACCTGAAGTAACGGAACTGGGTTAATGACTTCGTATTGCAACATACCGCTGGAGGAGGTGGGTAACGAGGACCAGCACCCAATTGAGGTTGAGGTTGGTAGACTGGTTGTTGGTATTGTGAAGTGTGTCCTCGGACAACACGGGTATGTGGAAGAACAGTTTGGATTGCGGAATGTACAATTTGCTTTTGAACAGCTTGTCGCTTAGCACGTGAGTGTGGAACATAAACCTCAAAATTCAACTATAAGTGGGCTGCCGTAAGTAAAAACGTACAACTGGATGAGGAGCCTGTGCGGCAGAACGGTACGATCGTACAAGGGATGAAGTAGATGCACGGAGTGGTGTGAGTTGTTGAATGTGAACTGGTCCCTGGAAAAGATATTTTGTTGATATATACGTTTTTTTGATTTCTTACTTGGTTGGTACTGTAGACTCCATGAGCATAAACCCGCTTTTGTGGACCCAAGTATGCTCCAGTTGGAATTTGTGGAGCTGGTGCGGCACCGTTATTTGGAACATATTGAGGAAGAGCTTGTTGAGGAGCTTGAGCAGGAAGAGATTGAGGTGGGGGAATAGATTGTTGAGAAACAGATGGAATAACAACTGGTCTAGCTGAGCATTGAGTTTGGCAATATTGTGGGGAAGGTTGTGGGGCACCACCGCCGAGGCCTAAAGCGCCTCCGAACATGGAAAGCATTTGAGAAACTCCGATTGTTTGTGGTAAGCCAGAAAGACGGCTGTTCAGCTTTTCATTAACAATTGAAGGAATTTGACCACAAACTTGGCCAGGAATCATTTTTCTGACCATTCCAGAAATTTGACTCTGTAATGATATGATATTCAATGTCATGTATGAAGATTATCATACCCGGAATTGGCTGTTGACGATATCTCCGATGAGACCACCGTTCTCGATGTAAGCATCAGCATATCCAATTTGGACATTGCAAGAGTTGACACGTACGTATGGTCCGTTTGGTCCACGTTCAATAGCCAAGTCAACAGTGATCGTTGCCTTAAGAGGACATGATTACGAAAAAAACTTTTCAAATATTTAAATGTATAATTGTTTCTCATTTAAAATGAGATTAAGCATGAATGATCGCAATCTTACTTGATGAATATTCAATTGAACAATTCCAGTTAAAGCAATTGGAAGTAGAACGACGATTTGTCCACCAAGATTACCAGTAACTCCAATATCAACATTTTCTACGCGAAGGATAAGTCTATTAGGAGCAGCTGGATATAAAGCAACACGTTGAGGACAACGATATCTTGAGACATATAAATTATAAATTTGCACGCAGCCTTGAACCTGTAAATATCATGAAAGGTGTTTAGTCATCAATGTGGTTTAGCTGTTACCTGAGGAATGCATTGAGAGATAGGTGGAATACGGGCTTTTTTGATTTCCGAATTCAACAAGTCTCCTACTAATGTGCTAGCGTATTGGAATGAACGTGAATTCAAGCGGGCACGAATTCCGGGATATCCACGTTGACTTCCAGCTAATAAAGCTGGATTGAAATCACAACCAGCCGGTCCACATCTATAATTGAGACAAAAACCATTTTTTTATATTTATTGTCTTAAGACAAACGTTTGAATGGCTCCACCGCCTGGATTGAACCCTACAGGTACAGCATGTCCGACACCTGGCGCATAACCACCTTGATAACCGCCACCAGCATTAACAGCTAATATACTACCACATAATAATAAATATATCTAAAATGAAAGATACCCATAATTGAAATCGAAATATAAACAACTTACAGCTATTCCAGCCATATTTAGAGATTCGTTGATGAGGCGAACAGCCTGAAATATTTCGAACGTTACTTTCCAAGAACGATGAATGATTGAACACGACAATGGCATTGACGGCATAAGAGGGAAAAGCTTGTTTCAACAGTTCAAAGATATAGACAAGAACAATAAAATTTCATTTGATATATCATTCAAATGATAATGAAGCAACCGTTCCTTGCAAATGCATCAACACCTTAATGATAGAAGATTTACGTGGATATTCTCACGTGACGTCACGTGAAAACTTCTTTTACTTCTACATGAGAACGATTGAAAGAAAACTGATTTTGAATAAGAAAAGACGAAACTTGAAACGATTAGGCAGAAGCTTCTAAATGGGGGCGTCTAAAGAGATTCTGAATACAGTTTTAATTATTTTTTTTTGTTTTAGAACGTAGAAAAAAAAAATTTTTGAAAAAGCTGAAACAAGATTTTAATTAAATTAACTAAAAAACCGCTATGTTGTTATGAATTTTTCGTTTTTTTTGTCTTCTTTTCGTTATTTCTGTTCAATTGAATGGAAAGAAAAATAAAAATATAATAATAAAATCAGCAGGTTGCTTTAAGTAAAACAGGACATTCTCATATGAAAAGCTTAAGCTACTACTGTTTCATTGGCGATAGATGACGAACTGGATTTATGAAGAGAGAGAGATGAAGAGAATGAAAGAGAGACAGAAACAAAGACAATATAAAAGATAGAGAGAATAAGAGAATATATGAGATGCTTATATGATGACAAGCTATCATATATGTATACATGCTTCTGCTTCTTCTGTTTTCGGAATGCCATGAAGAAGCATCAGCCCCGCATCAGATGATGGGACGATTTCTGATGACAGTCAACCACTGTGCAGCATCAATTCTGTCCCACCTCTCTCTCTCTCTCTCTCTTTCTCTCTCTCTCTTTCTCTCTCTCTTTACCTCTCTCTCTCTCTATTTTTCTTCACAGTGCGATGTTGCTGTTTCTGATTTAACATCTTCTTCTTACGCAACCGACACATGAAAACACGTTTGAATCTCATAAGGCGGTCTTCCCTTCTCTCTCTTTTCCTCTCTCTCTCCTTCTCGCTTTTCACCTACATAGCCAAATAAGCAGAGTAAAAGGCAGGATATACATTGAAAATGACAAGAAGTTGAAGTACAAAACAAGACAAACGTCGTTTTTGAGTGAAAGTTATTTGATTTAAAAAGAAACAAATTTGAATGTTTTGATTTGATACAGATGAACACTGTCATTTGCAATTTCAAATGGAAAAACGATGATGATGGAAGTGGAATGGAGATCGGAGAAAAAAAAAAAGAATTTGAAAATCAGCTTATCCATTTGAACATCACCATATATGGTACATGTGTGTGAGTGTACATGCAAGCTTGGAGATGGAATGAGATACATAGCCCACCTCTCTATTTGGGATTATTCATCAAAATACACTTTTTTATGAAGCAAAAATAGATGGTGAAATTGAGAGTGATAAATCTGATAAAACTGCTTTTGGTTGTGATGGCTTAAAACCTGCTTGAAATTGCTTTTTTTCAAAATGGCACTCAAAGATCACAATCAGGAAATATTTGATGACCAAACATACAAAAATTATATTTGAAATTAATCAAGTGAGTTCAGGAATGATAAAGCTGCAACGACATCAATCATGGAAGAGAGACCGGATATTGAAATTTGAAAACAACATGTACTGGAAGTGATGAAAAGGGGTTAATGAAAGGTAACAACTTTCAGATGATGTTACTGTTATAGTTTGTCTAGTTAGGAAGAAGCTGGTATGTGGCAACAACGGAGGAAGCGAAGGTATGAGAGAGACTGGTGGAAGACTGGTGTGAAGTAAACGAAGGGCAGAATAGTGATGGGTTGGTGATAGCCTCTCAGACCAAACGTTCTCACAAAAACGAACGGTTGATTAGAAGGTGAGAAGAAGAAGCTCAACCGTTGTCGAAACGAGAAGAAGCTGATAATGAACTAGGATAGGAATTTCTCCTTCGAAAAGACAAGGTCAAAATGACAACAAAATCAAGCTCTTTATATTCGTTTTCCAATAGATCTATCTGATAATTTGACGTCATAACTAGCCGTATATATTGCCTCAAGGACAGTATTGAAAAGATAAATTGATGTAAAGCATAAGAATGTCACAAAATGACTCAAATAGTCCATTCTCTCTAAGAAGGGGAATGCCCTCAAGACATCAGAGCTCAAGATCATGACTGTACATGATTAGAATGAACAAAATTTATTTTTGTGACTTTTCTTTTTGTAATTTACAACAAACAGCAAATATGAAGCTAAGGTGGTAATGATGTGAAGTAGCAAAGTCTGAAGAGTTTTAACTTTTTTTTTCTTTTCTTTGACATTTTGTAAACTGAAAGCTTGATGATCCGTTGGGTGATCAAGAGATTTCACTCTCCCTCTCATTCTCCTTTTATGCTTAATAGCACCAAGTCCTTTATATATGACGAAAAAAAATGAAGAAATACTCTTTGTTGGCAGCCTACGAGATGAGAAAAAGCTTTCACTTGTTGTCCAGTTTCGCTTTCTGTTGAAAATCTGGAAAATGGTCAAGGTTATCCCACCTTCAGCACAAGGCGTGTATGTACATGTTTAGTCATTGAAATTTCCTTACAAAACGAACGGAAGAAGCGAATTGACGAAATATCTAAGATAAAGAAGAAGAAGAAGAAGAAGATGCTGTTGTGAATGGAAATGAAAAAAAAAAGAAGAAAAAAGGAAAAAGCTGAGGAAATGAGATCATCAGTTTGACAGTTACGCAATTGAAATTCCTTGTTTCTTTGAATGAATCAGTCGCATAACATCAAAAAACTAGAATATCTTGATTATAAAATGATTGTTTTGGCATGATAATCAAGAAAATCATATAATCTATACGAATGTTTAAAAAGGTTCCATTTGTTTGCTAAAACAACATACATATCTCTTGTAAGCCATCTCCCACCTCTCTCTTTACATCACCTCCTTTGGTTGTCTTCTCCTGTTCTGCATAGATGGCTAATGCCATTCCTTACCCCCCAGGCTGATATGTTGTGAATTTGAAACAAAAACTTGAAGAAACTTGTTTTTTTGACCAAAATTGATGACAACACAAATGAAAATAACAAAAATCAGTCTTTTTTTAAGGAAATACATAATTCAGAAATAAGAATGATGATCATGTTACACGTGATAGTTCATTCGAACTTGACGTGAGATGCGAATGAGATGAGAACAGAACAAAACAGAAATAAAAACAATTTCATTTTCAATTGCAATAGAATCAGTTGAGCGGCTGTATATGAAATCTCGTTTATTTAAATTTTGATGAGAAGCATAGTTATCAGCTTCTCCTCTCATTATCTCTCTCACTCTGTCTTCTATTCTCTGAAAGATCTGTTTTCTGCTTTTGCTAAGATTACGATCTTCCTATTGTCTTATATCTGCTAATAGTCCTCAAGGCAATTGTTTTAACGAACGAAAGTCTTGGGTTTCAGCTATACAAACCGGAACGTGTGAGAACTACATAGTGCTGTCATATTTCATAATTATATGATATAGTTAAAGATGCGAAATAACTGTATGAGAAGTTTTCAGTTAATTAATGATGAAAATCTGGCTGTCAATGTAGTACATTCAATTGAAAGGGGAAAAGGAGAGAGATGAAATGAGAGTTACATGTTGTAGTACAAGGAACAGGATAGAAATGAGCAAAGTGAAGAAAGGCTCATGAATTCATGGAAATATGGTTAAATGGATGTTACCTTGAAAGAGAAAAGGTCTTTAAAGTACATGGAGATCATTTAGGAACGAATTATACGTGAAGATGATTGAAAGAGGTGAGAATGAAAGATATGATGTGAACAAGAGGGGGGAAGAAGGGGAGTGGATATAGTCAACCAGTTGCTTAGCAGTATAATAGTAAGATAGTATATAAAGAATAAAATATTTAAAAAAACATGTAATAGTAAGTGAGAAGCATGAAGAGAGTAATATGAAGAGAGAGAGAGAGAGTGTTAAGAGAGAGAGAGAGAGAATCATTTAGACATTGAAAGAGCAATCTTCGTTCTTATAAAACCTTTCGTGTGGGCGAGAGAGACAAGAGTTCGTTAGATTAATGCCATAATTGTAATTCATTGAGTTGAAGGAGGAAGAAGAAGAAGAAGAAGAAGAAAAACGACAAATCTATATATAAGAAAAGGAAGGAAGGAAGGAAGAAAAAAAACATTTTTAGGATCAACACGATGGTGGGAGACAAGAAATAAAAGTTGGATAGAGAGGCATCTAGTTGATGGTAAAACTTAGCTAAGCCCAAGGTAGTAGTAGATGGCTTCTCAAATATAACCGGTTAGGATTTTGTGTTGGAAAGGCACATACAGAAGCTTGAAAGGCAATCGTGTTGCCTTTCAAAGTTCAAATGTTCTTTTGTGTATCAATCAGCATTGGGGTGGATGAAAGAAAAAATATAATTTTTTGTTATTTATTATTTCTTATGATATTGCTTTGTTTACATATTGCAATACTTGATGATGATGATGACGACGATGACGACAACGACAACCACGATGATGATGATGATCAGCTTTCAGAAGCCTGTTCTACATATGATGGTCTTCAAGTGTTTCCAGCACAATTACTTTAAGCTTACAAGTAAAGCTTTCGAAACAACTAAGATATATATTCTAGAAAATCATTTGATCGATCAATTTCGTTATGTAAACTATGTTCAAATGTGTTTGTCTTATTCTATCCAATATACCTTTTTCCAATTAAGTTTTTTTGTGGCCGACGTCCAGCTTTATCTTTTCACAGTTTGTCTTTTGGGTGACTTCTTCTTCTTCTTTTTGCATCGTCTCTCTCTCTTCAATCTTTTAATTGAAAATGGAATGTTTAGATGACATAAGGTGCCAACAGGAGATAGAAAAGCGAAAAAAAATAAAAGACAAACCGGTTTAATGATAAAGCATGTATGGCATGAATGACAATGAGTCGAACACGCAAAAATGATCCGTCAGAAGGGGAGAGAGGGGAGAGGATAGTGTGGATAAGATGAAGCTTTAATGAGAGATTGACCGACTGTGTTGTTGAGTGATCTCTTCTAGTATTCAACCAATTGCTAATTGATAGTTAGATTAACCAATTGTCAAATGAATTTATTTTTTTTAATCATAAATATAATAATAATAAAACAAAAGTGAAGTCGATGCTGGAAATGGCGGCTATTGCAAGCTGCGACTAAAGAGATCGACAGCACAACTAAGTGACGGAAATGAAAGGATGAAGTGATAAGCTATGGTAATTTTCTCTCTTAATCGTTGAATTCACAAAGCTTTTCGACTAGCGATATAGTTATAGACAGTAACTAACTATACATAATATAAATTATAATGTTAACACAACCTTTCCGGGGGGAGGGGGGGGAGGGTATCAATTGAAAGCCATAATTATTATATAAAACGTAAAAATATAAATGTAATTATCATATATACTATTGATTGTGAAGATGATGATGAGGGTGATCGGAGCAATGAGCCTTCTACACGACGAGCACGACAATCGGATGCTGTAATGATATTGAATACTGAATGCTTAATCATGATCTGATAATTACCAGAACCAGCAACTGATTTTCCTTCTTCAATTAGTCGGCAGTATGATCCATGTATATCAACAACAATCCTATGTTCACCTTTTACTGATTTTTCTCCAATTTCCAATGCTTTTCTATCTAGTCGATTGTACTTCGGCCAGAATGAAGCTGGACTTCTGCAAAAAAAGGAAAGAAATGAAATGATTGAAATTGCATTTGCAAAGGAAATAAACACAACCGTTTACAACTAACTGGCAATTTAAAATGAAATTTCTGAGAATCACGTGGATAGCTCACGTGAAATGGATTGTGGATTGAAATGTTTATATGGAATGCAGTTCAACTAACCCTTTGGCAGTAAAATCAGTCCACAGATTCATTATAAACTGCGAAAAACTTTGCTCAACATTCAAACGATCCTTAAAACAAGAAACCGTCACATCACATTCTTTCATGTTCGCTTACGTGATCGTAAAGGTGTGAACGCCAGAAAGGTTGTCCAAACGCATACTCAATCTCATATCCATGCATGACACCCATCCATTTAGGCCATGGATTAGCGGATGATCTAAAGCTAGCTTTGAGAACATGAAATTCAAACTTAAATACCGAAATGTGAAATAGTACATGAAAACAGAACCATCTATTGTATCAGCTATTATATCAGCAAACTCAATTAAGCTACAAGTAAAGAAATGATCACCCAAGAAACGACCAACGCCATCACGTAGTTGCTCTCTGTAAACATGTGTACAATCTTTCCAGATAGTTCAGTATGATAAACATACGAGGGATCGGGACTTTCAGAAACATACTGATAAGCATTCATCAAGGCGTTCTTCACCAGTTGAGAGTTGCCAAAGTAAGGCATGAACGCTTCCATAGATTGCTTATACTGTTGTCTGAACAAGGCATAACATATGCTTCTAAGTATCCAGTCCTATGAGCAAACCTTGTTATAAGAGCTTTATTATGCGTATCATCAGCCGATATTGTATGATTAAATTTAAATCCAAATTGATTACTACTCATGTAGTATGGAAGCCAATATGTTCCTTCATCTCGGACAGTTCCCATTATGGCTGAGACATCTTTTTTGATGTCGCGTCGTCTCAAACGATCAAACACATCACCCTTCAATTCACATTAAGTCATATAGCTAGCTGTATAACAAGAAAATTACTTTGAAGAAATTCTTGTCTGAACTGATGGGCACGAAGGCAAACGTCATTGGCAAGCCGATGTCATAGCCGACTTGATCTGCTTCTTTCTATAATTAGTCTCATTCAGTTAACTTGTTACATGATGACTCAGTACCTGTAAAGCCGCATCTGACACAGCTTGTAGACAACGAATCATATTTGTTGTATTTGAATCAGTACAGTTAAGTCGTTTAGCTAGTCGTAACGATAACTCTTTCATGGCTTCTGGCGTTCGACTAGCCCAAGTATTGATAATTGATCCACTCTATAGATATACTCATTATAATATTATTATAATTATATATATTCTTACACTTGCTATGATTTTTTGGAAAAATGTATAACTGTCGGGTGCAGCTAGATGAGCCGTAACTGATGCAGAGCCAGCCGATTCACCGAACAAGGTAACTCGGTTAGGATCTCCACCAAAAGAATCTTAAACATCAATTAATTATATAATTATACATATAATTATATTAACCGATATGTAAATGTATCCATTTAAGAGCTATTTGTTGATCCAATAATCCCATATTTCCTGGAACTTTAGTGTCATCACCAAAATAAAGAAAACCAAATGGTCCCAAACTGTAATATAGATGGATGACGTCATTATATATAAAATAGAATTGTAATAACCGATAATTGATATTCACAACAATACTTCTTTTTTTAGCAGCTAAAACACGTCCATCGTAAAGTTCTAAAGATGGACTTCCACTGAAGAATCCTGAAAAAGAAAACAAAAAATGAAAAAAGTTTGCAAGACGACACAAAAGAAATGAAAATGTTGTTGTTGATGGTTGAAGAGTGTTGAAAGTAACATTCACCTCCGCCATATATCCATACAATGACGGAGCCATCATGATCTTCAGGGACCCAAATGTTCATATTGAGGCAATCTTCAGATATCGTCTATAACAGTACCATATGAATGAATTCATTCATTCTCTTCTCCCCCCTCTCTCTCTCTCTCTCTCTCTCTCTCTCTCTCTCTACTGTCTCCCAACATACATTGGGTGGATTCCACATCTCAGCTCCAGGAAATTGTGGGAAAAGATCATCTATAGTAAGATAGCAGGTTTTTGCTAATTTTTTTGCTTCAAATTCGCCTTAAAGTATACAAAGGTAATGATGTGGATGACGACTGAATGCTTCATACCTTTCCATGGTTCAATCATTTCTGGAAGAGCAAAACGTCGTGTACCGATTGGTGGATGAGCATATGGAACTCCAAGGAATGCATTAACCCGCTGTCCCTCAAACTCCTACAAGCATAACATGAAGCAGTGAAATATGAATAAAGAGAGAAAAAAAAAGTAATAAAGAAAGATAATGAACCTGTTTAATTCCATGTATAATTCCAAGTTTTGTTCGGATGATATGACTATGATCATCAATAGCAATATTTGAATTTAATGCTATACTACGAGATAATACAAAAGATATAATGGAAGAGAAAATGCTGATGAAGAGACGAGACGAAACATCACTCATGCCCTTGGATGGAAGATCGCATTCACCTAGAAGAAATTATATATTATATATACTTCTGTGTTATAATACTATATAACACATAATAAAAAAAAAGTTTAAAGAAGTTATATAACAAAATATTATTTTCAACATCATCATCATCATGCCATAGAATGATCATTCCTTAAGGAACTAGAATAACCAAAGTAAAATCAGAAATGAAAAAAAAAAAGAAAAAAAAACTGAAAAACTTGTTTAGACATTCAACGTCATCCGCATTCTGATGACTTTTGACGACATTTTTCCGACAAAAAAATGACAATTTTAGTGAAATGTTGCACCGGAAAGTATGTTTTACAAAACAATCTCTTACTCTCCCTCCCTCTCTACCTCTCTACCTCTCTCTTTCACCTTCACACTGCTTCTCCCTCTCTCTATGTGGCTATTCGGAAGATGGAATAGCAAACGTCTTTATGGAAATGAAATTTAAAAAAAAAAAAAAAGCAAAGAAGAAGGAAGAAATAGCCACATGATGGTGGCAGCATCAGCAGCACTGCAGCTCGCCTGTGGAAGGAAGAGGGGTGGGGGGATATTGAAGACAAATTATCGTAAATATTTAATGAGAAGCTAACATATAGAAATTAAGTAAGAAAATAGTTATTTTAAGCATAGATGTATAAGGAGAGAAGTCTAGAGGTGCTAAAAGAACAATGAATCTTCCGAATACACACATACACACACACACATCCTCCTTTTCTAACTCTTTTCATTCTCTCTATCTATCTCTTTCTCTCTCTCTCACTTTCTAATGTTAATGCTTCAGCTATTCCATCCATAGCTTTCTATCGACGTCAGTTCATCATATATGTGAACTTCTGTACATCTCATCTTCTTCATAAAATATGAGCTTATTTCCATTTGAATTTGTAGAATATTCAAATGAAATCATATTATTGAGCTATTAATGTAATTGATTTTGATGTCCTAAAAAGGTAAAATATTCGTTCAAACAACATATATTCAATACTTCTTACATCTTTTATATAGTTCTTCCTCGTTTTACTCGAGGAAATGAGAACTCTACTCCAAATACGCTCGAATAACTGATGTTCATGCTAGCCAAACGAAGAACAAAATTATTTTTCTCAGGAGTTTGGTAGAATCTTCTCTTCCTTCCTTCCCCCCCCCCATCTCTCTCTATCTATCTCTCTCCCTCTTTCTCTCTCTCTTTTACTCTCACTCTTACTTTCAGTTGGATGTCACTTGTATGTTTCGAATAAGTACTCAATTCAGATGCTTCCCTTAACAGATTACTATGAAAGGACAAGAAAGCTAAGAACAATCAAGTTCGAAGAACTCGAAATACGCAATTGACAAACTAAAAATGGCCACACTAAACGCATATTATATGAAATATGAAAACATGGGTAATGATTGAAGTTGTTTCACAAACTTCCTTGTAGAGAAATGAAAGAGAGAGAGTGAAAGAGGGAAAAAAAAGATTTTTTTTGCTTCAAAGCAACAAGAGATAGATTGAGAGAGAAAGAAAAAGAAAAAAAAAGTGTCATAAAACAAGAGCAACTACCCCCCCGTCCGCAGCTATGACCCAAGACGAAGAAAGTCTGGATAAGCTTGACTTCCAATTGCTTTCACACACACACAGAGAGAGAAAGAGTAAGTGTGTATGTGTGTGTGAGGGATGGAAAACAAGAAGAGATGGAATAAGAGAGAAAGAGAGAGGGAGAGAGGAAAATATAAAAAAGCTGAAGGTAAAATGACAATAAAAATGATTTGAAATGAGTCTTTCTTCACATGACATTGACTCAAAACACAAGATATATATAATTGCAAGCCGATATGCATATATCTTTAATAGATATTCATTAACTACATCACAACAACATTATAAAACAAAAGCTGTTTTAAAGATTTTTTCAATTAAATTCGCTAAACTATCTAAGTCTCAGGGAAAAGCTTTAATTTTCAGTTGTTTTAAAGCTTTTTGAAGCTTTGATGGATTTCGCCAATTGAACTCAATTATGCTGATGAAAAGCTTAAAATCGTTCTACCGGGTGTGGAAGAGAAGAGGGCAATGAGAATAGAGAAAGTTTGATTGTACATGTACAAAATATGAACTTATAATAAGAATAATTGAAGAGCATTGAAAAAGTTATTTAATGGAAGGAGGAAGTTGAAGAGAGGGAGCAGGAGGTGTTACCAATAGAAACAATACAACCGCTCTAACGTTTGTAAGCATATACTAAATGATAAATTACGTGAAATTACGTGAAACTAAAAGGCGCCAAAGAGAAAGTTTCAAGAGACAGTCAATACAGCAGGGTCATATAGTGATATGAGAACTAACCAACAGCCAGCATGATCGAACTGATAACAGAGACAGGAACATTAGCGTGACCAAAATAAGAAAAGACAATTGAGTGTCAAAGAAATATAAACGTAGACAATATTGGCTGTGATGGACTATTTGAAAAATGATTTTTTTTATTCACAAAATTATGGAGCAAAAACGAGACATGTTCATGTCCGAATGATGAGGAGAAAGAGAGAGAGAGAGGGAGAGAGAGAGCTGATGATGGCAATGATGTGAAGAAGGAGAATATAAGATGGACAAACTGAGCTGAGAAA
This sequence comes from Auanema sp. JU1783, assembly GCA_943334845.2. NCBI lineage: Eukaryota > Metazoa > Nematoda > Chromadorea > Rhabditida > Rhabditidae > Auanema > Auanema sp. JU1783. Next base: position 15,579 of record CALQYR020004128.1, on the reverse strand, counting down.
AAAAAATGGAAAGATGAAAAAGATGATGATGGTGATGATGAAGAACGGAAGCAAAAAAAGAAGATGTAAAAGAAAATTTTTGTGAGAATAGAAGTCTCACAGCTTTTTCTCTCATTTCTTCAATATGTTAACTCACTCTCTGCTTACAAACGGCTGCCAAATTCGCGCAAATGTCCTGAGGGGATAACGTTAGGCTAAAGCATGTTGTGTCGACATTGAGAACAATTCAACATAAAAGACATTAAGTAAAGATTACTTCATCAGTCAATAATCTCTAAGACATTCATATTCTGTCATCATTTGTGATCATCTACATTCGTATTTGAAAATGTGTTGAAGCAAAAAATTGGCTATAACCATTTAATGAACTATATATTATTCATGAAAAACATTGAAGTTACATATTGAGTTAAGAAGTATTAGCTCACAAGTTAGAGGCAAGCTTCCAAAATAGTCATGTTGAGCTGACGATTGCCATTGCAATAATTCAACACCTCAACATCTTCAACTAGCAACGTTTCAGTAACAACACCATAGATGAGCACAAGCAACAATGACAAGAGGATGAAGCACAAAAAAAATTGCTGAAGAGCAAAAATGAATTCATCTATAACAAGATAGTATAACGAAATGTGATGTAGGATGTAGATAGACAGGGTGAGCCGAAAGATAGAAGAGGGGGGGGGAGGATCTTCATTACGAATGGTAGATGTTTTGAGCTTAATTTGCTTTTTGTTTGCAATCAAACTATAATACCGTTAACTATATCTATGAAAATGAACTGAAAGATGATAAAAGTTCAATTGAAGCTCTCAATTGTTCGATAAAATATTCGATGACATGTTGAAGAAACGAAATAAAACCCCAGAATGAAAAAAAAACCTCAAAGTGAAAGAATGAGAGTGAGAGAGAGATGAAGAGAGTAAGATGGGAAGTGAAGAGGTACCAGATGAAAAAGGTGAGAATATATGTTACAGACAATAGATGAACACGATGATATTTTACCCTGAAGACGTCATAATTTACTTCTCTAGTCATGTCTTCCCAATATGAATCTATTCGTTTCATTTTTGAACTAAACTAGGTCATGAAAACAAACTTTATGAGTTGTATTAGAATATTCAAATTAATCACGACGAACACACGTCAAGCTAGTGCATGTCTGATTTCATGTTACAACATGAATTCATTTCATTTTGATCTAAATAACGGTCAGACTCGGTTGATTTTGCACTTACTTCCAGAAATTACTCGAACAAACAGATGAACGAGCAAGAAGCTTAATACTTCATGTGACACATCACATACACAGAGAGATAGAGAAGAAGAAGATGAAGAAGAAAAAGATTTTTTTTGTTTAAAGAGAAAAAAAAAGTAATTTCTTATGAAAGATGAATCTTCCACAAGTTGACATATACCAAAGATGGAAGAAGTTGTCTTCAGCAACCCAACGACGTCAGATTGTCTGTTTGCTAAGAAAATGAACTGAAGTAGAAGAAAGGAAACAGAAAACAGAACTTGAGCTCAATCGACAGCTCCAAAAATGAATTTTTAATGAAAAGAAGTTATAACTAATGTCATGGAGCTGGAAAAAAAAGAAGGTAAACTATACATATATTTTGTTAGTGTAACAATAATATATTAAAGTATCCAACCTTGGATGCACGAACGAACAAGCTCATTGAGCTTCATCTTCTTTCCTCTTTCTCATTCATTTCCTTTCTCAAATGCTCAAATCTAAATCTTTCGTTGAACACTGCTGGAGGGCACATTGACTTTGCGAGGAGGGAAATAGCGCATTGTCGCCTCTAGCAGCTCTATGCAGACGTTCTATTAATGACAAAGCTAATAACATGAAAGGATGATTTTTACATCAAATACGTTATCGTATGAGCTTCATCATTTTCAATATATCAATCATATATATAGATATCTCTCTCTCTCTCTCTCTTTGTCTCTCTCTCTGACTCTCTCTCTCTTTCTCTCAGGTAAAATATAATTCCAAGAAGCTTTATTACCTAACTTTCTCTCTTTTTTTTTGCATAAAGGATTATGAAGTTTGTGAGACATATGTTTAGGCAGAAGAGAATCATCATTTCGTCCTCTCTGTCAATAAAGATTACCTCGTTATTGTTAAGAAGAAGTTGCTCCATCCGCAAAATAATGTTTTTGCAGAGGAAGAGAAAAAAAACTTAACGATGGCTATGATTAAAATGAAGTTTATTGTTTCAAACTTTAACCACAGACGACACACACACACACACACACGTAGATACACACACGCACATGTACAGAGAGATACACATACTCACTTGTTTTCTATTCTAAAGCTAGGCATAAGCCAACAGAATTGTTAAATAGACGACAAACAATGCTTTAGAGACGGTCATTTGCAATTCGACGTGAAATTCCAGAACCACAATTGGAAGAGTTGAGTAAAGACAATTTACTCAAAAAAAAACATCCAGATCTGTTAGTTTTGCTTTTAAACCCACTTTCTTAGCTTAGCTTCATTCATCGAAGCCAAATAGTATTTTTGCTTGAAATTGCATAAACTGTTCAGCCATCAGAATAGTTCTAATGACAATAGAATACGAAAAGTGTTGCTTAGTGCTCAGATTGTTCATTAAAACATCTTCAAAGTACATCGTTTATACATCTTCAAAGTTTTCTGACTCATCATCATTTGCATGGCAACGTTCAGAAATAAGAAAATGTTATGGAAAAGAATGAATCTCTTAGATTTTCCCATACAAACGTCATGCAAAAATAAGCTCAAATTATTTCCAAAAACAGCTTATATCATAGAGATTCACAATGTGCGAAAGAACGAATCGAACAAGGATTAGACTGAATCATCCTCCTTTCCTTCTCACCGCCTCCCCTCTCCCACCCAACCCAAATTGAATGCCATTCGGATAGATAAAGTTCACCTGCAGAATAATACTATTTCTCACACATTCTGTTGATGTTTCCGTCAGGAATAAACAAAGCAACAAGAAAGCAGAAATTATAGGGAAAATTCAAAAATAAAAAGTTCGAGAGAAAAGCTCATCCTGATGCCCCGGATGCGGGAATGCAAGTCAGGCTCCGGTCCCTTGGGATGAGCAGCCGAACACTCATCAGATACACGAGACGACACTGAAAACATTCGCCGGCTCACTCTCGGGGACTCCTCCTTCATCATCGACAACGAGGCCAAATGTGCATTTTGTTCCGTTTCAATAGAAAAAAAAGTCATAGCAGTGAAAGCACATGAGCTGATCGTCCACATTGGCTTACTAAGTCACATAATCATCATCATAACCGTCAAGTATCAGTTACTATGTGAGCATCATGTCAGTCGTTTGATGTCTTCAAACGTATATGAAGATCCACGGTTGAATGTGTGGAATGAAAGATACACTAGAAGATACAGACACTTCAGTAAAGAAAATTTTTTTTCTCTCTCGATATCCTGTCCAAACTAAGACTGATTACTTAAGAATTGAAGAGTTAGGCTATGAGCGTTGGAAACAAAAAAAGTTGGACAATGACAGTGTTTCTCTTTCTATGAGAACTAAAAAAAAACTTTTCTGATAAAACAAAATCAATCTGAAGTATTTTGTAATGCATCGACCTGACTTGCTACTTTAGAATAAACATTTTGCAGTAACAATAGAAACTGATGAAAACAATAAGAAAAACAAGGAACCATTACAAAATAATTTAAAAAAAAGAAAAGAAGAAGTAAGAGTTTGTTAAATTAATTGAATTGAAAAGAAAAGAGATACAACCGTCCAACATGTCCTGCAATTGAAAATGAAATGTGTCAGTAAGCAATTCAACTCATCTACACACACACACACACACACGCGCAAGCTATTTAGAAAACAGGTACATTGAGCAGTTTGATGAGAAATTTTCTTCAAATGAGGATCGTCTTCAGATTATTTTGCTTCTTATTCCAATGACAGCACATACTCGTTCACAGAACATTTCATCAAAAAGCTGTGTGTAGTAGCTGAAACAAAATAACAAATGGACTAGGTTGAGATCAAATGATGTCATTGGATTCATAGAATGAATGAGCTGCTAATTATCTGTTTCGTACTTGAAACAAAATAATGTGGAGACATGCAATATTCATAAAAGAAAAGAATGTCACGTGTAAGGGCTATGAATAGAAATTATTTGTTGGAAGCGATTTGTGCTTCAACTTTGTGAACAGGCATGCCATCATCTGAACTTTGCAAAAATTAGCTCAAGATTGTAAAACAAGCTAACAGAGAGGAAGGTAGTCAGCTAATTTATCATCCAGTACACGACATGTCAACACGACGTTTCATAAAGCCTCTGAACGCACTCGTCTTAAAACATAGAGCTGTGTGAGAAACAATAAAATGAGGAGATTGAGAGGAAAAGTGGAAAATGAGAGAAAATGATACAAAATGAAAAGTGGAAGGAATATATCAGAAGATGACAGGAATAAGAAATTTTGAAGAAGTGTCATGAAACTTGATATGATTTTCTACCTCAGGTGGTAAAACGCCAACTCTTGAGCATTATAAATGCATGACTACCATTAATTCGAGTTAATAGCTTGGACTTGATTTGGATGTTAGTTAACAAGTGATATTGAAGTTTATTTGGAACAATCTTTCTGCAATCCTTCAACATTTCTTAGGATTATTCACGTTTCATAAAGACGGTTAAACATCTATGGAATAGAGATGACGTTCACAATGAGGATCAGTTAAACACGACAAACATCTTCAAAAGAATCAGAAGAGACAAGAGATCTCTGAAGCGAAAACAATGTTGAATAGAACATTCACTTTCTTCCAAAAAAAACGATAAAGGGAACGTTTGCGCCTTATATCCATAGACCTGCTACGTTATATTGTTGAAGGGGTTTTACAAATCGCATTTCTTGAACTGTTTCCGAAGTTTTTGATAGAAAACTCCCGCTTCATCCATTACCTACAAATAATAAGAGCATTAAACTAATTTCTCGTTTACTTGTCTATCCAAATAAGGAATGGAACTAAATTGTCCGAACTTGTTTCCATTTTCATCAAATAGGAATTCTCTATAGCATTCATTGCAAAAAAACATGGGACTTTGAGGCAGTTGGTTACTCTCCTCAACTCTCCATCTAAAGGAATTTCAAATGTATTTATAAGTATTACTATTCTTAGAATAAGCTTACTCGGCAGTTTTCTTCCTACAGCCAGCACAACTCAAACATTTGGAGTTTCTTTTCACTAATTTGAAAGGGAAGGGACCAGCTACGTCAGAGAGAGATCTGAACAACTAACTCGGACAGCGATGATACACATACCTTAACCATAAGTCATTGAAACATAAAAGATGTTCGCATGTTCCCGAATGAACGAATACATAAGGCTGACCCAAGCGTGCTGTTATGTCTCTGATTCTGAAGAAAAAAATAACTTTCATAAACGTGATGGTCTACTTCGTTTCACTCATGCGGCTCAATTTCATCGGTCCGATGTTGCTTTTGCGTTTAGCCCACATTCTTATAGTTCTGAAAGCTGTGTTTAGAGATTCTGCATAGTAAACAAACTCTGTTAAATCGACAGCATTAGGTGTTATATCGTCAATATAGAAGGTATCGTGAATGAAGAAAAAAGAGGACGGGAACGAAAACTAGAAGCCAAAAATAGAAATTTAAGAACTTATAACATTACCAGGTTCATATCTGGGTGTTGGAAGCCCGTTGCATCTTCTTTCATAGAGAACATAAAATCCTGGGGACAACTCACGTATTGCCTCAGTTCATACAGCGTATTTTGTCCAGACAAGAGTATCTTATCGGTCACTTTGAGCTTGAACTGGCATTATATTGCGAAAAAAGAAAAACTTACAAGCCTGCCCATACGTATCTCATGTTTTCGTAATTCACGAGCATATCCAACAAATATGGAAACAGAAGTGATTAGATCATCCTAAACTTTTGATTGAGAATTTAGTTCCCTCAACAACTTATAGTTTCTTTCTCACTTTTCCCCAAAAAAGGTTATCGCTGCGCATTTCCTCTTCCGATAGAGCGAAATCAGATGGAGGACAGCTCTCTGCATTTGCATCGAAAGAATTTTTTTCATCTTAAAGTACAATTGATGTTTCATTCACAACAAACATGTGCTCACACTCTAATTTCACAGATGACGAAACAACATCATGTTGTTCGTAACAAAACGTCGGCTGATCTAGATCTAAACCAGATGTATACATGAACTAGAGCTTTCACTAAGAAAACAAGATGAATCGTTTCATCTGGCAGCATTAGAATCAGAACTTACCAGCATGTTTCTGAACATAGGTACTTGAGGGTTTGTAGGAGAAGAATTTCTCATCAACCATGTCATATTTCAATAATCGTAGCGATACAGACTTGTACTGTGTGTTCAACCGTTTGTGCCGCTCACTTTTCAAAATTCTTGAAAAAAAAATAAATGTTATACCAAGCATACCATTAACTATTACTTCAGAGTTTTAAGATTCACATTGGGAAAAGAGGAGATGGGAGCATCTAATTCGAATACCTCTCGCTCTTGTTTGTTCTTGTAATGGTTATTGAATTCTCTGAATTTTCTGTTAGCATCATTAAATATGAAGAACTTACTCAAGGCTTGACCAAATATTTTCTGCCGAGCAAAAGGAGGGCCTCACCAGTGTTTCAAATTTTTCCTGCAAATTCTTTTTTGAGTGTTTCTTCTGATTGGTCTGTTTCTCAAGCGATCTTCTAGCTTCAACACTTTCCACCAGGAAATTCCTGAAACTAATCATTCTCCAATTGCTGAGTATGCTTTCACCTCAATAATACAGGTTTGCTTACAAACAATTGCTTATCAGATTGAAAAACATCATCCAAACTCATTTGATTAGTTATTTTGCAAATACAACTGTTTTTCCGTGTGATGCACGAAATGGTCCCCACAGGAAAATTTGAATAATCTCACAAGGCGATAAATTTTATTGCATATGATACTTGGGTGTTGAAGGTTAATATTAACTGAGATCAGTATTTTAAAAGGTAACTCTACAATATTTCCTAAATAGGTAGTCCTAATAATCACTCTTGAACAACATTTATCACTTTCTCTTTGAGAAATGCCTTCCGTCCCTCGAAACTAGCATTAGGGAAACACTCGTGTAGAGTATTAATCATTTGTCTCATGCTTATCTGCAAATTTTTTAAAATTAAACGACTTCATCATTAGCAGATACCACAGTCAAATCAGCATCTTTCAGTAATTCTCGTATCATGCTCACTATCATTTCATCAGTGGGGTTCGAGTCATTGCAAATATTCTGGAAAAAAAGAATATCTCTTGATGGGTGTGCTGTACTTACTTTTCTCTTCTTAGAAGTTTGGTTTTTGCCCTTCGGGGTTTCCGAATTATTTCTCTTTGGTGTTTCAGAGATTTTCTCTTCAGCTGTTTGGGACCTCATTGAGGATTTACCTTTGTTTGTTTCAGGTTTAGGCGTAGATTTAGCCTTTGCTGTATCGTTCTTTCCCAATGTCTTTACTTTCAATGTTTCGGATTTTTGAGAGGATTTCACTCTAGTTGTTTCACTTTTCGGCGTTTGTTTAGTCTTGGTAGAATCGGATTTTTCAGGACTTGTTGACACGTTTTTTTTGTCTTTTGCTCGGCTTTTAAACTTTAGAACTACTTCCTCCCCTTTTTCATGCTCTTCGTCTGAGGTATATTCTTCTGTAGAATCATTACTCTCTGACTCCTAAATCAATGTTGAAAATTGTAAATTAAGAGAAAAAGTTTAACCTTTGCCGAGACCTTGGTCCTTTTTGCTTTTGGCTCGCTAGATGATTTCGGAGTTGTGTGTCTCTTCTTGTTGACATGAAACTTCTTCTCGTCAGGTTCACAGAGAAATGAAAGCAGCTCATCAATCTGAAAGTTCCTGATTAAAGGTACTTTTCAAACCAAGAACCAACCAGATCTTTTTTCACGCGAGACTTCATACCTAGCACTTGTTTCATCACTTTCAGATCAGCTTGGTTCAATCTATTCAGAAAATCGACTTTCTTTTGATAATCTTTACTTAAAGGGTCAAACGGAAACCTGGAACAATCCTTATTTAGTAGCTGAGCTCATGTTAACCCACCCATTGAATAAGCGTATTTCTCTCTTAATAAGATTCATTTTGGAAGTATATGTATAGAGTAATCTATGGAGAAGTTTCAATTGAAGGCTGTGAATCTTGTTAATGCTATTCTCAACTAGAAGAAACTCTATAGAAAACAAAATAATCAAGAAATTACTATGAGGGAAAGATCCTAAAGGTTTTCCTGATCCAAATCCTATAAGGGAAACTCGAGAAGGAGAGTTCGCAACAGGTGAGGCAAAGGATAGCCTTTCTACTTGAATTCTTTTTCTCTTACCCTCCATTATTATCGGTTCATCTAATACTCGAATTTTATAAAAATGAGTTTGGTTGGAGTTTCTCACCATTGCTTTCAGATACCTCATCTTCACTACCATCACTTTTTCTCTCGTTATCCGATTCATCTTCACCATTATCAGAGACTTTCTTCGACAAATCAGCGTCCTCCTCGTTTCCTTTCTCATCATCAGACTGTTTTGTCTCATCATCGTCCTCGATGTCCGTATTTTCCCCCTTATCGAGAGTTATCACTTCAACGGTCTCATTTTTTTCAACTATGATTGGGTTAGACACAGAGCTTTCTTTTCCATAGTCTTCATGTTGACTATCACTCCCTCCTGCCTTATCGGCAAAATCCTGAAACAACGCGACATAACATTTAACACATTGCCGCAAATACCTTCTCCTCTGTCATTGTTTTTTTTTGAATCACTCTAAAACAGGTTGCAATATTTGTGGTAAAAGAAAAAAAAAAGATATAAACCCCTTGGAAGGGATGAAACATCTTTGGCCGAGTGATATTATGACTTTTATAAAGTTCATGTTTAATAAATACAAACAAGGCTGACAAGGATAAAAAGGCGAAATGATATACCTGGTAGAAAGTCCGGATGCCTGCTAGCGACATTTAATAAAAATGAATAAATAGCATTAACATTATAAACTCACTGGGCTCAAAATAAAATAAATGATTAATCAACCGTTTTGGCACCTACAAAAACCAGACTCTGCTAACCCAAGCTATGCGCTGATATAAGAACATTTTAAACAATACAAACGGGGCTATTATATCCTAAAACGGCTCTATAGGGAGCAACCCCATCCACTAAGGAAGCTTTTCTTTTGATGACCACTCGATCCCACATTGACTTTTCCAGTCGGATTAGCAGATGATCCGTGGTTCCTTTCAGTTTTAGCTTTAATATCACGTGCAAGGGTGAAGAAAGCTTCTTCAACGTTGAAATTAGCTTTCGCAGAAGTTTCCATGAACTTTGTACCATATTCAATGGCTAACTGCAAGCCCTCACATATTAATAATAGGAAATTTACACAAAACCTGTTGTCCTCTGTCTCGAGACACCTGACGCCTATCTTCGATGTCACATTTGTTCCCGATAATCATTCTTTCTACATCTTGCGAAGCGTGTTCTTCGATATTCCGAATCCAATTTTTTATGTTCTCGAAGGATTTTTCATTGGTAATGTCATACACTAGCATTATACCCTATTGATTAACATAAAGAAAACATGGAAAAAAACAACACTTGCCATTGCTCCACGATAATATGCTGTTGTGATAGTACGGAAACGTTCCTGTCCAGCAGTATCCCTAAACAAGTACAATGGGATCAAAAAACAACACAAAACTGACCATATTTGCAGTTTAATTTTCTTTCCGTCTAATTCAATAGTTCTGATTTTGAAGTCAATGCCTTCAAACAAACATTAAAAACTTCTATGTTAGCTAAAAACCATTACCAATTGTGGATATAAACGAATTATTGAACGAATCATCAGAAAAACGAAAAAGGACGCAAGTTTTTCCTACTCCACTATCGCCAATTAGTAAAAGCTAAATTAGAAGCACAGAATAGGAAACATTATAATCTCAAACGAACCTTGAATAAATAATCGTATGTTTTAGCCATAATAACAAAGGTTGAATTTACAAACTGGGCGAAGTTGAGCTCAAAGTCCTGCGTTGAACAATTACCGAAACTGGAAAGAACAACTCAAACTACGTAACGTCATTGACATCAATGATTGGGCAAGCTCCGACATAGAACAAGGATTGTTTTCGAGGAAAGAAGTGACTAGCATTAATGTGCAGCAACTTCTTCCCAAAATCGATTCAGTATATTGGATAATTATAAATAGAATAGATAATTTAAAAGAAATAATTCAAACAGCGCGAACGTCTGTTCCGCATACGCGCTCACGTGAGTGTGCGCCCATTGCATACTGGTAGGCCCTATCGTTTGCCAATACTCGGCATGTTTTGTCTTGTTGGCGTCCAATATTTTGAAACAGAATAATTGATTTCTGCGATAAACTGCTGCAGAAACATTATTTCTTAATAGAAAAAAGCCTCAATAGATTGACGATTGATCATTCTGAACTATTGACATATCCTTCAATTTAATCAATAGACCTTATTCGTTCATTTCTTTATAATCCATGAAATACACACTTTAATCTATTTAGATCATGGGTATTGCTCCCAGTAAAGATAATGAAGAGTTAGTTGATACACTTGTTAAAGCTGGCCATATACAAAGTACACATATCGAGTTGGCATTCAGGTAATTCATGATAACATAACAATGCATTTACATTTATCCAAAAGGCTAGTCGATCGTGGTCGTTACGTTCCCGAAAAATATTTGAAAGAGATTTACGGTGATCAACCTTTTAAGGTTCTTAAACTTATATCAATGGATATGAAAAAAATTCTAACAGGTTCCTGAAAGCGATGCTGCATCTTGGACTCCCGGCTTTCTGCACATATCGGCTCCTTGTATGTACGCGTGCGTACTGGAAAAGCTGGATATCAGAAAAGGGCACGCTTTTCTCAATGTGGGTTCTGGATCCGGATGGTTGAATACAGCCTGTGGCTTTCTCGTCGGTGAGTTGATTAACCATTTCCGAGTTAGCTTGTTTTGTTGAAAACAGAGTAAACCTAAAAATTGTTCCTCTATGAACGTTTGTATAGTTAGGCTATCTTTCCGTTCCAGGTGAGAAAGGAGTTAATCATGGAGTAGAAATTCATAGCAACTTAGTTGAATATGCTGAGAATTTGATGAACACCTCAACCATTCAATCAGGTGCAGTAGCCGGATATGAATGGTGTAAACCCAAGTAGTTTTGTACTTGTTTTCCGTTGCCATAATCAGAATATTGAAGATTTATGCATAGCAACGGATTGACACTGAAAAATGCTGATGATTTTGAGGGTTATGATCGAATTTATTGTGGAGCGTCTATACGTGATCCTAACACTGTTTTCCGTCTTATGCGGCTCTTGAAAGTCGGTGGACGAATGGTTGCTCCTTATCATAGCGTGGTTTGTTGTTCTATCTGAAAAACGTTGAAGAGGGTTTTTAGTTGTTCTCGTTCTATCGTGTATCACAATCAACCATCCGAACCGAAAATATTACCACCTGTCAATTCGCAGACTTGCTTCTTCCTGAATCTGGAACTCCTCTTTCTGTATTATTCCCCTGCCAGAGGTAAAGATCAGGGCAATCATATTATCTCAGCACACATGTTCATTTAGGCCAACGCCGCTCAAAATCATATGTAGATACCACATTCGTAAAGAACTGAGGAGAAAAACTGATTGTTCTCATGACTTTGTGGTTACTCTAAAACTCGCGCGAGAAGAAAAAGAACAACAGTGAGTTCTCATCTATAGACAAATCTCAAATTCAATTCTTTTTTTTTAGGATATGGAGTTCCGATGACTTCCAGCATACAGCTTTTGTAGGGGACTCCTTTCATATTTTTTTTCATCCTACTCATTTCCAGGGCCCTCCCGAGAACTCTGCAGCCAATTTTCAAGCAGCGAACCCGAGGTCTGATGAAATGCACGATGATCATAAGTTTTTATTGCAGACTAGTGCCTAATTCATTCTTAACAGCAACAGAGCTATCAGGACGACCTTTTTCTACTTTTTTCCGGCCTGGCATGTGAGCAAGCAAGACAGTTCACCTGTTTCTACAAGTTTCTTTCAGTCATCCTGAAAATTCGGAAGTACCTGGTACAGAAGACTATCTAATACCTGTGGAAAATGAGGAACAGAAATCAATTTATATCGAATATCCTTTGAACATGGGGGAACCTGAGGAAGATGAAGCAGAAAACGCAAACGATATTGATTTTCATGGTCATCAACTAGACGATGAGACCTTTCTTGATGTTGGATACCTCTTGATTTAATTTTTTTGCTTTTTTTTTCAGAATATATTAGGCTTCGCGGCACGCCATATAGGCGTAGCAGGTCGCACCATAGCGAGTGAAGAAGAGCTACAAGAGCGTGAAGCAGAGGTTAAAAAAGTATATGCATACATTTTCAAATGATCTTTGGTTAAGGAAGAGGCAAGGCGAGTAGTTCAGTTCTCTAGAGTGACGCATGGCAGAGTTACTATCGAGCCACCAGTTGACGCTTCGCTCAACTTAATGGATGGGAGAACTCGTCGTTTCCGCTTTGTTCAAGATGGTACTCAGAACAATATATATGGAGTGCTGGACCCAAATTATCGGTCGTTTGATCATGCTGGTAACGGCACTCAAGCGCAACCGCGTTCAAGTCGGAGAAATTACGATGAAGCTAATGCTAGTACAGATACGGATGACCTCTCTGAAAGATCTTCCTCTCCGAAACGAGCTAGATGGGAGAACAAAGCAGATGATGGAGGCGAATCATTGGAAGTAATATATAAAGACATTTTTTCGTTGTTAATTCTAATCTTATAGCCTTTTGCTGATGAAGGGCCGGAGGAGAAGCCGACAAAATCGACTACGAATGAAAGGAGAAATGAGAGGAGAAGTGAAAGGATAAGTGAGAGGAGAGGTGAGAGGAGGAGTGAGAGGATAAGTGAAAGGATAAGTGAAAGGAGAAGCGAAAGAATAAGAGAAAGGATAAGTGAACGGAGAGTAGAGAGGAGAAGTGAGCGGAGAAATGAGAGGGATCGCTTCTGTGATTGCACAACAATAAGAGCGGCTGACGGTATGACTAACACATGAATATTATTTTATATGTCTTTTAGAACGAGAGATGAGCAGAATGTTGAACACTATTGAATCAGCAGAAGAGAAACGAGAAATTTTACTGAAAGGAATGAGACCCAGGTTCTACAGAGTCCCTGAAAATCTACTTAATGCATATGGAACAAGGTTCCATCAGTTGCTACGCACATTGCCTATACCCAAACATTTAAAAAACTTCGTACGACTACAGAAGTAAGTCAAGAAGGATAAAATTTAATCAATTACTGTAATAATAACACCTGTACATAGAATATCTTTTATTATTTGTACATAATTCAAATACTGTCCGATTGTGGACCCCCGCATAGTGCAAGCTTGTGGATTAAATGAGTCCTGTAAAAAATTAATAAATTTTTCTCGTTTTATATCTTGTCGCTTGCCTTAGGCACAAAGGGTCATTGTTGAAGAGAGCATGGAGATCCCGAATATTTACTCGTACAGTACGTGGCCTGACAATACTGCTCGATCCACTGCTGCCTACTTGATCCCATCTAGAAGAAAACATTATTCTCGGGATGAAGTATGATCTCTTACTTTGGTCGGGAAGACTTACTGCCGCTCAGAGCAGCTATAGCTGCAGCATTAGCATCGCGATTTTTTTTGGCTTCAGCATCAGCTCTTTGCATTTCCTGAAACACGAAGCTATATTAATAGAAATATATTCTACTGTACTTTGGCTCTCTCAATAGTATCTTTGGCGATTCCTTTTCCTTTGCTCATGCGAATTAAAGCTTCTTTTTCCCTAGTTTCTCTTTGTTCCTCCTGTTGCCTATCTACATCCTCTAAGAAACGCAACTGTCTTCGAGTATCATCAACTTGTCCATAGTTATTATTTAATCTATTGAATTTATAAAATTTTTTCTGATCTGTTGATAAATGCAACCTCAAAGGATCAACTCTATGTTCCGCTAGCACTGAAAGTTCTCCTAAAATCTCACGAAGCCTGTACTCAGTAGCATCCGAAATCAAGGTTAACACCTGAAGCCAAACAAAAAAATTAAGTTATAGATTATGTTCTCCGACCTCTTCTTCTACATAACAAGCTTCATTCATTCTTTGAGTTATCTTCTTCATAATATCCTCTGGTCGTAGTATAGATGCTTTGAGAGCGCTTTCTTGTAATTGGCGTACTTGGATAACCTAACGAATTAAATTATGATGAAAATCGTATGTATCTTTACTTCATCGTCTGCCTGCGGGATAGGCTCGTCATCCATATGCTCTACTCGTGGGTTTTGATGTAAATCTGGTACTTGCTGAGGAGTTTGTTGAGCAGCCTAATGATAGTATTAGAATGCTTAAGCGCGATAAAATAACATACTTGTGGGGGAGGTTGGTGAACTTGATGAACTTGTTGTGGAGGAACCTGTTGAATTTGAACATGTTGAACAGATTGTGGATGCATGTTTGGAGTTGATCTAGGAGTCTGATGCTGATAGAGTTGAGTTGGTCCTCGTGATACTGGAATTCCTGATACTGGAGTCGATACATGATGCATTGGATTATTGGGATTGTTTGGTATGAACCCAGCAGGAGGATTTATACCATCGATAACTACTTCGCCTATAATATGGACCCCTTATTCGAATGAAAACTTGAATCGAACCATTAGAAATCGCAGCCCTAAGTGTTGGAAGCGTGCGCTCAAGAAATGGTAGAAGATGAGGCTGAGCCTGAGATTGAAGAGCTTCTTGAAGCTTTCTCGTAAATTCTTCAGGAACCATATCTCCAAAAATTACATTCTGAATCAGTGTTGTGTAAGTTAAACAAGCGGGAAATTATGAAAAACTTACAGTTACTAATTCATTGACAGCGGCGGCAGTGTTCCGTCCACTTCCTTGCTGATCAGGTTGCTGTGAAAGACTGATAAGCGTTCGGAAGAATCTGACACACTTTGTGATGACTTCATCTCCTTGTTCCGGCGTTGTACTCGGAGCTGTAATAAAAAGTTTAGAAAATAGGATAGAAGTTCACAAAATACCTCTAGTCCTCATGGTTACATGATGATTAACTGGAGTAGAAGGCACGACATGTACTGAATTGCCCTGTGTAACCGGTGTGGTTTGCTGAAAAAAAAATTATTTCCAAAAACAATCTATCTGTTACCATAGAAGGAGGACGAAGATCAGGAGTTCTCATGTCTGAAAGATGAGGTGATTGAGAAACTGGAGTTCTATCAATACGCCCTGCAGGTACCAATCTGAATCTGGGCGTATTCATGGATGGTGGAGGTCCTCCGTCTCCCATTCTACAAAAAATATTATTCGGGAGTGATGATCAACATTTTTAATAAAGCAGTAAGTATATAGAGTCATAGACAGGATACTCTAAACATCAAGCGAAAACAAGAAAAGCGGCATTAGAAGGCTTTGGAAAGATATGATTAACACATTTTGCTA
>CALQYR020004123.1:0-37719 GCA_943334845.2 Auanema sp. JU1783 | reverse complement strand
ATATATATCTATATATATATATATACGTATATCTTTATACATTCCTATATATATATATATCATCATCATCATCATCATCATCATCATCACCATTACCAATAGTGTTACCTGTTTTGTGATTATAATCGCCTCAATCTTATTGGCTATCAGCGATACGGTTGATGTTTGTCATGTGCCGGCTCCTCCTCTTTCTCCTCTCACCTCTTTTGACAACGATCACTTCAACACCGATGAGACGAACCTCATAGTATTCTGTCGATACAGTAGTTATACTTGGGCTTTTTGTTTGTCTAGCTCTATATTTGCACACTGTTCTCAAGTTCGTGATATAATACCGTGATTGATAGACATCGAAATTGTTTCGCAACTGTAAAAACTGGACATACCATGTTCGAAGTAACTGTTGAGGTCTGAAAACGGATGAAGAAAACGATACATAAATTGAGGAGAAATAAAGAGAAAATGAATGAGAATAGAGCGAATGCTTTTGAGAGGGGGTATTCGTTTTGTTTTGACCTTGCTTCTGTGTCTTTTGGTACGTACTAGCATTGATGGTGGACGTGTTGTCTGTCTTTTTTGTCTGTGTATATTGGAGGTCTTATTTACATTCTATCTATTTCTTGCCCCTTCTGATATCCATATATCTTTTCAGGGCATCCGGGCTAGCCCATGACTGGATCATCGTTGTCGGCTGCCTATAGGCTTCTTACTCTTCTTCTTTTCTATCAACCCTCTCTTCTTTCTTCCTGGTGCTCTTTGACTGACGGCCTGCTGGTCGTCTTTGCGGGCATCAGCATCATCTGCTTCTATCTGACCGTGTTAGGGCTCTCTACCCATATCTCTCTATCCTTCTTCAGTTTTTCGTCTCCGTTTCCTCTTTTCTTCCATTGCTTCCATTCCATATATGTCTTACGCTTGAGTCTTCATCATATGATTTTCCATGAGTAGTTTTTTCACAAATTTCATTAAGCATTTTGAAGAAATGTGAATAGCTGATATCATGCTTGTTTTACTTATGTGCTTAACTGACAACCCTGAACATAGAAATCGGTTCTTTCCCATACTTAGAAAAGAAAAAGCGAAGAAAGAATGTAAAAGTGGTAGATTTAGTCTACTTCTTCATCAACTATTCTTCCGTTTTCCAGTCTTTGCCGTGTCAGCAGTTTTCTCTAGCTTCCTTGTCTCTAATAGATTTGTGACAAGCGGACCAGCCGGCCTGCAGGTTGTCTTGGTAGACATCATAGCAACCATTGTTCTGATTTCCTTTTGGAAGACTATAGACCACCCAATATCCCACCTGTTTCCTAGGTTAGCTGCTACCTCATCGGCTACGGCATAATCGGTTCTTAATTTGGACCATTCACCTTCAGGTCATCAATCAGATGGACGTAGATAATTTGCCCTGTAGAACCTTATGTTCGCATAAAATAATTACTTTTGATGGGTGATTGGCTCAGCGGCAAGTGTTGGGACCACCTGAAAGACCGGCAAAAGCCGGACATTGAAAGCTTGACCAAGGTCAAAGGACAAGTAATTTTCAAGTTGCCGTTGTCTTTTGACTCTTTCATTCATTAGGCTCCACCCCCAATCGTCTTGTGTGTCTTCTAGGCCATTCGTAGTCGCAACTGTTTTCAAAAGTCGCTCTTTCCGTGATCCCGCTACCCTCAGGTTATCATCCCTTTCCTCTTTTTCCTCTTTCATATATAGCATCTATATCTCGTTAAAATCACTCATATTATCTGTAAATGATGCTGATGATGACAGTCCAGTTTTGGTCATAATGTCAGTCTCTCTGTTCACACTCTCATGCCTGTATGTTTGCAGGCATTTATTCAAAGCATTTCGCTGGTCGTAGATGAATGTGATAAGATTTTTATCATCATCATCAGAAAAATCTGATCAGAGCACTGCTGCTGATTTCCATCTAAACGGGGCAACCAGCCTGCGACCGTGATTGTCGTCGACGAGACAACGACGACGTCGTCCGGCCAACCCCTTCTCTCCGTTTGCCTCCACTACTACCACATCGACAGATCCCTTTGATAGTCAACAATCCGTCTACCTCTACGTCGTTTGATTGTTTCCTTCTCTTCATCTTTCTCTCTATATATTGAGGCTTTATCTTATCCCATCAAATATCAACCTGTCACACTTTTCATTTGATTAAGCAACTCCTCAGAATTTATTATTCTCATCTTTTATCACAAACTTCACAATTCGTTCTACCCCCTATAGAGAAAACAATTTTAACCATTTTTTGAGCACTCTTGCGTACTTTCGATAAATTGCGGGAACTATGAGGGAGTGATGATCTACCAAGCTGTTTGTCCCACTTTGTTTTCTTTTAACTACGTTGAAATCATGTTTGATCTATTGGAAATCTCGTCATGGTTCATAAATCGCTGTTTTCTCTTTTCTTTTACAATTTTTAGAAGTTTTCTGCCTCTACATTTTTTCATATATAACCCGCTTTTCAATTTCGTCAACGATTCATTCATTATTTTTTTTGTTGTACTTTGAACGTACTTTCGGTTTAACTGTCGTCTTATATCAATTCTTCTCATTGATTATGCATTTTTTAATTTAATTCATCTTCAGAGGATGACCTTGGTGGTTCCTCCCCAGCAGTGTGCTCGAAGCGCTCTACCTGCTCCGCTTTCGCCATCTACCCCTTCTTCGGGACCTTGTGTTGGATGCGTTAAGCTTCACGCTGATATTAAACAGGTATGGTTGCTGTAACTATTGATTCATTGTAACCGAGTTTTTCAGAATGTTCAAATGATGATGGACAAGTTTGATATTTTACTCATGCGCTTAGAAGGATTTATCAACGATAAAAGTAGAGATAACATAAACGAACAGTACAGTCGTAGTGAAAGCGGCAGCGAGGAGAAGGTTAGTATATTGCTTTATTCTTCTTCATTTGCATTGTCAGACTTTTTATTATACCATCGATATATTTCCCTTTATCTTCTAACAGCTTTTTCGATCACTGATCTGCTTTGTTTAGGATATACCGTCACCCGTTGACAGTCGGGCCTCACCTACCCTCGTTCAAGGAAGCCGTAAACGTAAACCAACAAAAGAAGCTATTCACAAGCTCATAGAAACCAGTGAAAAGAAAGTTGTACGTTTTCAATCATCAAAATAGAACAGTTACTTCTTTTTTTGTAGATGGAGGAATCACCACCTACTAGCGTTGCAATTTCCACAACCGCCGGTTCAACTCCCGTTTCTGGTGTTGGAGCCATGCCTGCCGAGTTCAACTTCCCGGCTGCTCTAGGAGCTTCTGGCACATTGGACCAAATGGCTCAACAACAACAGCTTCTTCAATTCATTATGCAACAATCTCTTCAACAAACTACTCCTACATCCACACCAAATGCTACACAGCCTCAACAGCAACAAAGTGCCAGTCCCCAGGAGTCAGTAACTCCTTCAAATATCAAGCAGGAACAACCTGATCCTCAAAGCATTATGGAACAATTACAACAACAATTCAAGGAGGTTTGTTTTTTGTTTTTTCATATTATTTCAAAGACACCATCTACCTGACCAGTTTGATGAGTTTGCCTTTCTCACCTAGTGAGAGACGTAGAGATTGACAGATTATTTGAAGCCAACTGAACAAGGCTACCGCTTTCCCATACTGTTGAATCCTATCGCATCAATTCATCCTCTGGTTGTCCCCTCTAATCACTGTCACAGTTTGTGATTCTTTTCTTTTCCGTCTCTTCAACCTAGACAGGCATTTTTTTCTTTTTGAACCAGAGCTTCGCCTCTTTTGTATGAATTTCTATCCGACTGTGCTTCGTTTCTGTAAACGAGTAACACCTCTCATTCGTTTTTTTCGATCCTTTGTTCTTCAAATCGGCCTATCTGCTTTCCGTTAAAACCTATGATAAATGGCAGTTTCCTCTATTTTCATCTCATCGTCTGCCCTATCTTTTACATGTCTTAGTTGTCTCAAGCCCTTTGAACACTAACACAGCCTCGAAACCTATAGTCATATTTCAAAATTCAAAGGGATAAAGAAACGGCAAATGTTTTGTGCACCATCTGAATCAGCCTGTGTTTAAATTCAAACTGAGATTTCTTTCTAATGTTTTATTCATTACAGAAGTACGAAGAAGAAGACAACAATGCTTCCGTCTCTCGTTGCAGTAACTGCATGACCACGAAGACAACTGCCTGGCGACGTGACCTTACTGGAAAGTTGGTCTGCAACGCTTGTGGACTCTATTATCGTCTTCACAGAGTATGTTTTGTTAAAGATTATAGAAGTAGGGTATAGATCTGAGCCTTTGTTTACGTGAAGACCTTGTAATATGGTCGGTAGTTCTTGAAGAAGTTCATTATATCAATTATATTTTCGGAAGAATATGATCTAATGACTAGGGAGAGGAAGAGTTGAGAGGCGATGGTTGTCATTCGAAGTGTTCCCATTGAAGAGCATTGAATTCGGTACAGGTCATAACAAAAGGAGTCCTTGAGTTAGAGAAAGTATCAGCTGCTGGTTTCCTGATGGTAACCGCCAGTCAACCCCTTCTTTTTCTATTACTCCTATCTATTTGGGTCTGATGATTGCTGACAATACATTGTCGTCCTTCACGCTCCTCAGCCTAAAAAAGTGAGGGATAGGGTAGCCTCTTAAGGCAGTAAGTAAAAGATAGGTCCAGGTGGTTAGAATGAGGTGTCTTTCTTTCCATGATGAGTGTGTGAAGAGAAATGAATAGAAGAATAATACTGAATGTTGGCTTTATTGAGTAGAGAATTAAAGAGGACGGTAAGGATGAGAGTGATCCAGCTCCGACCAGTAATTGGCCTGTTCGTTGTCTTTTCAATCTTACGTATTGTATTCTTCGTATGGTAACGCTGTTTGATGAAGTGAGGGACCTGGCCCAAATTGTCTTAGACGGAATATCGGGGATTATTGAACAATCTCGAAGAAACTTTTACTTATAGTTTATTATTCAGACTCACAGACCAGTACACATGAGAAAAGATTTTATTCAACAGCGCTTCCGTCGAAAAACAAAGGAAGAAGAGGTACACCCATATTTTCTTCTCATTTTAAATTTTTTTTCCTCTAGGCAAATACCCAAACAGCAGTTTTCAACCAATTGCTTAGCATGAGCGGGATGCCCAACCAAGCATTCAATTTTCTAGAACAGTTCAATCAGATGAATGCAGTCCAAGAGCAATTAAACGCGACAGCACCTGTCTAATAATATATTTTTTTTAATTCAACAGGAGTGGATAGTTTAAGCGGATTCCATCTGCTACTTATATTTATTTCCAAAATCATTTTCTACTATATACTAATTTTACTTGCCTTCCAACTGATGAGTCTACTACAACTAGTACTACTAATACAAAGCTTTGTTACTCCGGGTGATATTCGCCCATGTTTTAACTACTCAGTTGCCCGCTTTGCCTCCTTCTATCCTCTATCGAGGGTCTCTTTTGCCTTCGGCCGGCCCGTGTGTTCTCGAGCTTTACTTGTGTACGTTGTTTTAACTTTTTTTTATGTTTTAACTATTTTCAATTCAAGTTTTGTTGTCTAATATTTGCCCCGGGAAACTGCAATCCCTTCACTTTACTACGTATCTCTTTATCCATTTATATCAGAATTATCTCTAATTTGTGTTTAATTATTATTGATATATCATCGCACTATCCTAGATAATGCCACTGACGAGTTTATAAATAGAGCTTCTCTGACTCGCATAATAACTGAGATTGTATCATCGGCATAATTATTCCAATTAAATTCTAATCCTGCTTTTAGCACATGGTCCTGATTGTGCAAACTCCAATCAAACTTCCATAAACTACCTTAACATATCTCTTTCATCATCTACTTTTGCATTTCACTCGTCTCTAAGGCTATGTGATGTTATGTTTCGTCCAATAAACTTTATAGATATCACAAATTGTTTTACATTCCTTATTATTAAAATTAAAACCAGTAAAAAAATAAATTAGGGGTATACATAGATATCACACACACACAGTTGTTCCTTATGCGGAAAGAATTCTTGGCGATCTGTACCAGTTATATCAGGCAGCCCAGTTTAATCGATTTTTACGGTTGAATAGATCTTTCGTACAAATTTGGCAGTTCCTATATATCCTAGAGTGCCAGTCATCAAGCCGAGAGCGGCAGAGAACAACCCCATGTATCCAAAGTAGAATACGGTTTGGAAAAGTCCGAACATTCTGAAAAGAAATTAGTTGAATGTTAAATCATGTTTTCTTGTTAGGCATAATGGTTACTTTCCAGCCAAATTTATCGTCAAGTTTACACTCAGTGATTTGCTACTGAAATTTGCGACCTTGACGGCTTGCCGAAACTTGATAATGATCAAGTGTATCGATAAAGAGCATATCAGATGAACTTGCTCAGTTACGACACCGCAAGACAAAAGAAACAATTTGGCGGAAAATTAACATAATGACTAGAGAAGAATACTTAAATTCGGCAATGTTAAAACTCACTTGGTCTTAAAGAAGAAATAATAGATGGAGTAGAGATACACATAGAGGGCAGTGGAAGCTCCAGCAGCAAAACTAGTCCATCTCCTGAAAAGATAAGCCTTACAATCAAATTAACTAAAGGATTTGATTTGATGAAATGGAGGAACTTAAGGTGACATAAACATTGAGATAAGATCTCTTCCTTATTCTTCAAAGAGATATCAAAGATTACAGATTATTCGAAACATGATTAGCCTTCAGATACCAATTTTGTATGAATTACGAAAAAAAATGAATCTCGCGATCAGAACTGATCAATTAGCGAAATTTGATTGAGAAACCTAACTATATAATTTGGAAAGATTCAAAGATAAGCTAACCATCTGTAATCCTCTGCATTGAGGAGGAAATAGGAGCAAACGATCGTTACACAGATCGTTACAACTGTAAGGATAGTCAGAACAAGAAGCATGAATCCATAGACGTAATAAATCTTGTAAGCCCAGAATGATGTGAATATGAAATACCTGGGGAAATAAACAGTGATTAGTGATGTAACAAACACTTACATTTCGATGAAAATGCTTCCAAATGGTAAAACTCCACCCATCAATGTGATAAGCCATGGTTGAACAAACCATTTTTTGTCTGGAATAGGACGAGGCACAGCATTCACACTGAAATTTATGTCTAGCATCCAGTAGTTAATCTGAAGATACATACCGACAAGGATAATCTCCTTGTCCTGACATATTTCTTCCTAATACTGTTCCAACAAGAGTCAGGGGGAGAATAACAAATAAGCAAATAGCAGTGACAGCCAACTGAATACATTATTTTCCATTAATGAAGTTTTGAAATTGAACAAACATACCATCGTAGTGAAGGGAATAGCTCTAGAGGCATGATAATAAATGGCGATGAAATTAATCAGAAATGCAACGCCACACACCTAAATAGGGGAAGTGATGTCTGAATTAAACAATAGAACTCACAAGACTGGGTAGCAGGAAGGCTCCTAACAACATTTGTCGAATCCAATGCCTTCCACCAAATCGAGCGTACATTGATCCTCCCGCATATCCGTTCACAGGAGAACTTGCAGCATAAACGAAAATGGCAGCGGATAGCAGCGAACCACGTCT
Source organism: Auanema sp. JU1783 (assembly GCA_943334845.2). NCBI lineage: Eukaryota > Metazoa > Nematoda > Chromadorea > Rhabditida > Rhabditidae > Auanema > Auanema sp. JU1783. The sequence goes on along the minus strand of CALQYR020004123.1, from coordinate 30,094 downwards.
AAAAAAAGTGTTAACAACATATATCTATATCTTGATTCTTCTTACTCAGTATAAAACTCTCCCACAATGGCCAAAAGAATGGTGATAGAGGAGACTGCAAACACATGATACCCTGCCCCAATGCAAGATGCAAACAGTAAGGGCATGGAAGGAGCTCGAAACACGTCACCATGAACTTGCTTCCAACCATATTCATCACCCAAATCAGCATCCTGAATATAACACATTGATCTAAAAAACAAAGGAAAATGTAACCAATTCTTCTAAACTGTCTTCCTTCTGATAACGAGCATAATCTTTCCTCAAAGTTCGCACAAGAATCATCCAGACTAACCCGACTAAGAAAACAACCATCATGAAGCTGTTGAAAATAGAGAACCAATGAATCTTTAAAATGAAGGAATTGGGTAAAAGTAAGCATAAAGCCAACAAACTCTATGCTGGAAGAAGCTGGGATCCAAGTATTTATCAAAACGATCAGCGAAAGGAATAGGACTAGACTTCCAGTTGACCTGAAGCGCGTAGAATTATAGAAGAATTAGAAGAAGCTCATACCTCATAGCTGAACTCTAGTTCAATATCGGGGTGTAGTTCCACTCTTCCATCAGAAGTAAGATTAACATCAACAACTTGCTTCTGATTGTAGCCCACATCCAACCTTTTATGAGTGTAGAGTTTGTAAACTGGTGGTCGAACAGAATTGTCAACTTCTCCGATCATACCTAAATCACATCTTCAATGCTTGTTGATTCCCTTCTGAACTTACCCCAAATAGGCATATCATCCAAGTACATTTGATAATAATAGCTTTTGCTAATTGCATACAAAAAGGTTTTGTAATCTTCTAGAGATAACTTTTGTTTGCAATAAATGGTTTTCTTTTGATTGGCTGAAAAGAGAAAAAAAATATTGATTAATCAGAGTATTCTTACTTCGAAACTTAATATCCAAGCCAGAGAAGTCCAACTCTACTCCGAGGAGCGACTCTCCCATGGTTTCATGATAATGTCCAATGGATGTTTTAGGTCCACGACAGAAAGGTAAAGAGAAATAAGTGTATGTTTCTTGTCTATTGCTGTATGGCCCAACCTGGAATTTTCGTCTTTATAATTTGTTTTTTCAATAATCTAACCGTGTTCATCCATAATACAACTTCTTCGTCATTTTCGTACATGTGATCATGCTCATCAGCATTAACAAATGAGGATAGAATCAGCAGAACCAATAAAAACCTCATTTTGAAAACCTGAAACAATTCTATCACTAAATAATACAACATAAGCTAACCTTCTACAAGTCAAAGAAGAAAGCTTTGTGCTTCAAAGATTCATCAAGTTTGGAACCTAGAACCTATTTTAATCAGTCTATGGAAAAAAAAAACTTCTACCACAAGCATTAAAGTCTACGAGAATTTATGAGGATAGATTATTCGATAAAAAATTTGAAAAACTAATGTTGTAAACTTGTTATATTACATAAAATAGCTTATAAGAAGCAAATGCGTGGCAATGAGGTGTAGCGAAAAGAGAACGTTGAGTTAGGAGAGTTTAGAAAGTTAGAAAGTGTTGAGATAGGGTACTGTAGTTAAGATTTTTTGGATTTGGTCCAAAGTTTCCTATTGTCATTGGAGCACATTTATGTAAAGAATAATCCATTCAGCAATTCATTTGTACATTTGTTTTCATCATTGAAGAGTTTGAAGGTTAGTGATTCATCGGTTCTAGGGAAATTGGAAATGTCTTTTTAGAAAATGCTTTCGATTGAAGCTGCTATATCACGGGCTATAAAGTATAGAAATCATGGCGTTTTAATAAGCGAAACGTTTGACTTAGCTCGTAAGCAAGCTACAGAAGCTATCAACAGAGGTCAAATTCCATTTCCTGTAGTTGTAAAAGATTGTTTCACGTAATTTTATCTTGGTTAACTTCATGCTTTTTTTTTTGCAAGTTTAGATTGAAAGATGTTCGAACAACATGCGCGTCCAAAATGCTGGAGAATTATGTTCCTTCCTATACCGCAACTATTGTATCGAGGCTTATCGAGAATGGTACAATTCTCTGATATTTAGTTTCGTAGCTTTCATCAGGTGGATGTGTTATTGGCAAAGGTAACTTAGACGAGTTCAGTATGGGAACTTCCAGTGCGCTTGGTTATTTCGGGCCTGTAAAAAGTGGACTATCAGAGGAAGTTGAAACGGATTGGTATGTTCCGGGCGGTTCATCCGGTGGCCCTGCAGTAGCGGTTCAGTTAGGAATAGCCAAAATGTGAGTCAAGTGAATTAAAATTCATGTTTTAATATGTGTGAAGGAGTTTGGGCACTGACACAGGCGGGTCAACTCGAAACCCAGCAGCTTTAAATGGCATATTTGGCTTCAAGCCTACTTATGGTCTACTTTCAAGATACGGACTAATACCTTTGGTAATATTCAGTGATAATCCGTAGAGGAGATTTCCATACTAGGTCAATTCTCTTGATTCCCCTGCGATATTTGCAACATCGGCTGCGGACTGTTTGCTGTATTTAGGTAAAATTAGTTGAAACTACTTGTTGCTTGCTATACAACATTTATAGACATGATGAAAGGTATGGATCCGAATGATCCCACGTCTGTGGATGATCAGAATTGTACGTCTGATGCTTCTTTGGAAGGGTTAAAAATAGGCATCCCAAAGGTTATAAATGTTCTTGTAACTGGGTTGATGACTGTTTTAAGGAATATAATAATGACTTTCTCACGGACGAATCTTGGAAGGTTTGGAATCAGACAGCTCTTCTCATGAAAGACAGAGGTGCTACACTCCATGATATATCCTTACCTTCAACTGAATATTCTCTTGACTGTTATCAAGTTTTATCTGCAGCAGATATTGCCTCGAATATGGCAAGGTGATATTGGTTTTCTAAGCTGTTTCATTCTGCTTGTTTTTTTTTAGATATGATGGTGTAGCTTATGGTCATCGATCTCATAATGAGACATCAACTCTAGAGTTGTATGCAAAGTCACGGAGTGAATCACTGAATGAAACGGTCAGAAAGAGGATAATGGCGGGAAACTATTTTTTAATGAGAGAGTTTGTATGACCACTTTAGACAGATAGACGTTTCCTCTTGTAGGAACAAAGTAAAATATGTTGATCACGCAAAAAAAGTCAGAATGCTTATATCTAAAGAATTTCAAGAAGCTTTTCGTTCGGTTGATCTAATCTTAACTCCTACTGCCACTGGCTGTGCTCCTCTACACTCAGAACAAACGACTTCAAATTTTCTGAGAGAGGATAGAGATGATTATTATACTCAACCAGTTAATTTGGCAGGTAGTATAAGTTATTTCATCTGAAACGAAGCAATTGAATTTCAGGGCTTCCTGCTATATCAGTCCCGATCGGAAGAGGACATAATAAACTGCCGATAGGAGTTCAGATTATAGGAAATTTATTAAAAGATAGGTTCGTGTGCAGCATAGCGAATGAGTTGTACTTGCAACGTAATAAATATTTTTGAATTTTAGGTAATTTTTAAAACCTTATCTCGTTAAAACGATATTTATCTGATTCTTAGTGATCAAGTTTTGAACGAAGCTCTACCGTATTTTCTTTGTCTTATCGTTTCACCTGCGCTCCTTACAAGGACACATGACAGTTGTCTGAACTGATGCCTTCCTACTTCAATGCTATTCACTTGCCTCTTTGCTTTCAATGCCATCAATACTTTTCGCTTCCTTTATCAATTTTTGAAGCAGCTAACTTTATATGAATTGAGATTAACACTTGTTAAACTCAAACGTTCCTCGATCCAATTGTAAACTTCTCGGGTGTAATGTATACACAGAATGCGCAGTAATTGACAACTTTATATCTTACGCGTCTGATTTTGAACACTAAAAGTTCAAATCAAAATCAGCTCCGCTCTTTTAGTCAGGTTTCCAATTTACATATTCGTTTTTTGTATTCTAATGACCTTTATCTATGACTTGTTTACTTTTCTTTTGCCATACCATTTGTGCAGATCGTCTAATCCTCAGACCTCCCCTCAGACATGAGAGCATGGCACACTGCCAATGGGTCAGCGACATTATGCAATTAGTCATATGCGATGCCCCATTTCGGTTCTAGTTTCCTGGAGTTCCCGTTTTAGCTCCGCCCTTTTGACTGTGCGCGCGTTGTACATTTAATTACCGTATTCCAAAAAGTATACTTAGAAAAATAATGCTAAAGAGATTATGTTTAACAGTTAACCAACCACCTCGTTCTGTACCAGAACAGCAAAATTCAAAAAAGTAGTTTCTCAGTATTAGTTTTGAAAGGACTTGCGTCCCGTTAAGTCTTGATTACATTCACCTTATGATTGTGCGCTCTAAACATATCTTGACAAAAAAACAAGATTACATTCCGTATCATGAAAGGGAAACTATAAGATGGCACGCTTTAGCCTAGTAGTCAAGTAGATTAAAAAGATCCGATGTGATTTATTATTGAGTGAGCTTCAAGAAGTAATGAGTATGTGGAAATCAGGTTTCAGGGAAAGCATGGTGCAAGTCACATTCCTCCCTTCGTTGACGATTGCTCATTCCTTCTAACCGATATATAAATTCCTTATAGAAACTTGTTTGATGCTAGGTGTAATTACTTGCATTTGATTGCAGGAACCTACGAATAAGAGTTTTGAGCTTTCAGAAAGCATTCAAAAGAGAGGTAGTAAAGACAACTGCTCGAAAAGTATTTTAAAGTTTTTTCATAATCATTAGCGCAATGACCTTTATCAAACTGATTCTACTTCATATTTACAATCATACTTCTTCTTTTTCATTAAGAGAAGTTTGTATATGTTATACTCACTTATATGAATCTCATGAAGCTTTCATAGTCTCAACCTAACAATAAAGTACGCAAAATACGCAAAGTAACCGTCACGCGCACAGTAAAACGGGCGGAGCTCTGAAGCGGGAAGCCTGTGATACCAGAACTCGCTTTTCTTACGTTATGTACTCTTGTTTTCTTCTGATTTATGTATAGCTTAATCTTTTCATTGTTTCATATTCCATTTTTTGAATTTCCATTGTCATTGATCACAGTTCGTTCTCCTTATAGCTCTATCTGTGTTCATTTTTCCGATTATTTACTATGTTGTTGCCTTCGATATCTACTTTCTGACATCTGCTATTGATTCAGTTTACCTCTCCGTATTTTCTCCTTTCAAATGTGCTGTTTTCTTACCGAAGTTTTTTTTCATAGATGCGGTAATGTTGAGTTCATCGCCTTCCAGTACGAACCCTTCCTCCTGCGATTCCTCGGTGCCTCAATCTTGTAACTATCCTACGAGTAGCTCTGAGCCTACTACTCATGATGAGATTGTTACAGATCCCTATGCTATAACATCCGGAAAAGTAAGTGAGAGTGTGTAGATAGTGTTCGAAGCTGATCGTGTTTAAGGGGAATGAAGGATCTTCAAATACGTCTTCACCAGCAGTAGCGAACTCTGTTCCTCCTTATCAGGAGCCGCATTATCCCGAACCTTCAGGACAGGGTGCAATGTATTATTCGTATGTTGTTTGATATTAAGCTTAGAGACAGTAGTAATCCTAGGTCTGAAGTGATTAACAGAGATTCGGAGGATTATGAGCTTGAAAAGTTTGATAACATTGTGCAGTGGTATTATAGGTATGCTTTTGCTTAATTAACATATTGATTTTGTGCATGTTCTACGTCAATTTGTGATATTTTATAATTTAGAAACCAAAATAAGATTCAAACACTGGATAAAATTAATAACAATAATAAGAATGGAAATGTGATCAATAACACTGAGAACGTGGCTAATAATGGGTGTGATGAATATGGAAAGGAAGGTGATGGCGAGAAGATAAGGACCAAACGAAAGCTTAACGTTGGACTTGATATTATTTTATAATTCAAATTTTTTTTGAAGGATGAAGAAAATGTTCCATCTGTCAAACGGTTCCTCCCTAATGATGTGAGCGTGAGTTCTCCTCAGGAGAACGAGAGCGGTTTGTCCGTATCCCAAGAATCGTCTGCTACCGAAGATGAAAACCCATTGAGAAGAATGGAGTTAATGACAAATTCCACTGCTTTTGTTAGTGCCAGTGGTATTTCTGATGCCATCAGTGAAGCGAAAAAGTGCGTTCCATTTCAATACGATAAAGTTACTTTTTTTTTAGAGATGAAAGAGCAGGCAAAGCAGAAAAGGATATGACAGAACAAAAGAATCGTGTGCAGTTACAGCATCACCAACAACACCAACAACATCAACAACACCAGCTTCATCAGCAACTTCAACATCCACAGTTTCATCCTCAGCAGCAGATGCATCAATATCAGCATATGCATCAACAGCAATATCTCTATCAACAATATCATCAACAACAGTTAAATACTCAACTTCCCCAAAATCAAACTACTCAACCACTAACGCACTTACCAGCTCAAGCACAATCTCAACCGCAGCCTCCTTCTCTGGCTGCCCAAGAACCGTCCCCATCATCGCAATCACACTCTCAGCAGAATCCTCAAACTGTTCCTCAAGCTCAGTCGTCTGTTCAAACTGTTCCACCTCACTTGAATCATATAGCTCAGCCTCAACTGCAAATCCCTTCTCAGCCTCAAGGCAACGGTCAGATACTGACAGCAACGTCAAGTCAAAACCCAGTGCCGTCTCAAGCGGTTGGCCAAGTACAGACGCAGTCGCAAACAACTCAGGCACAGGCCCAGCCTCAATCTCATTCCCAATCTCAAGTTCAAGCTCATGCCATTGCTCAAGCCCAGGCTCAAGCTCATGCCCATGCTCAAGCTCAAGCACATGCGCAAGCTCAAGCACAAGCACATGCTCAGGCGCAAGCCCAGGCACAAGCCCAGGCACATGCTCAGGCACAGGCACATGCTCAAGCACATGCTCAAGCACAATCTCAGGCTCAGTCTCAGGCACAGTCACAGGCACAGGCACAGGCACAAACGCAATCTCAAAATCCAGGGCAGAATCAGCAACCACCAAATGCTAGTCACATTCATCAACAGCAGATGCATGCGCAACAAATGCAGCATCAACAACAAATGGCGATGTATCATCAACAGGTATTTAAGTTAGAATATCAGTGTTCCCAATTTCGTATAGATGATGGAACGTCACCGTATGCACCCTATGTCATCCCCTGCTCCCTACTTACCAATGTCATCTCCTGCTTACCCGCCTTATCCACCTAATGGTTATAAAGATTGAGAATTCTTTCATAAATCTGTTTCCAGGTTTAGGCTTTCAACACCCTGCTTATTCTCCTGCATTCAGCCCAATGATGGGTCCAGGACCAATGCCACGACCAGGTATGGCTCCTTCCCCTGGAGGTTATCCTCATCCTGGGATGCAAGGATATCGACCGATGCCTATGATGCACCCAGGACATCCAATGTACTTACCTCCTCATGCTCGTGGTAATTTTGGAGCTTCAGGAAAGTGTTAAAGGTCACCTTTTTAGGTATGATGCCTCCAGGAAGGTCACCATCTATGGGCTATCCACATTCGACACCGTTCCCTCCTGGTTATATGCCTGGAATGCCCCCACCACCTAGTGCTCTGAGCGGACCTCTTCCATATATCAATGGGCCACCTTCAGGAGTGATTGGGGCTCCTAACTCTGCTCCTCCAGCTGATAAAGTAAGATTTTCCTTTGTATTGTTTTTAACACAATATTTAGAATCTCAACTCACCGTATGCGCCGAACCAGGTTCCAAAATCAATCGGACAAGACCCACCACCGGGAGGTTAGAAGATGTATCATAACACAATTTTATACAATTAAGTTATTTCAGGAATGCTAGTTGTCAGTCAAGGTAAATCTGACTGTGAAAGAAGTAATTATCCTACTCTGATGACGGACCCAAATGCTTTACCTGGATTTGCTCCGCCTTATTCTAATATGTCGGGATCACAAATGCAGCAGCCACCTTGTCCTCCGTCTTCTTGTCCTCCTCTATCATATCAGCCTCCCTCATGTCCGCCACCATCATGTCCTCCTTTATCATATCAGCCGCCATCGTGCCCACCCCCGTCGTGTCCTCCTTCATGTTAGTATTAAATGTTTGTATTTAAGCAATGTATATGCAGTATGTTTTAGATTACTAAGTTTCATGTTCTAAAATTATGATTTTGAAACGTTCTTATACTTATTCTTATATATATCAACACTTTCCTGTTAGAGAGCAGAGCTTATTATTGTATGACTATAATGATAATGTTTGTATTGTACCCTTCGAATGTCGATTCGAAAAAAATTTGACAAATTTAAAATGATCTGAATACAGTATTTCGAAATCAGTGCTAGAATTTATTAAAATATGATTATTACATCACGAGGCATGACACAGTAGCAATAAGGGATATGCACATTCAGAAATAAAATACTTTTTTAAAGCTATTTGTTAGTTTCTGAAACTTCGATTTCTGAGGTCTACGAGCAGAGCTTAAAATTGCACAGAGTTCGTCGGAAACTCTTCTATACGTGACCAAGGAGCTACTGTTTATGCGACGGAGAGCTATCTCCACTTGTTTGCCTTGAATGAAATGAGTGAGAAAGAATCATAAATTAATAAACTAACAGAAGAAATAGATATGTTCCTTTTTTTCTTCATAATTGAGAAGATCTAAGCGTTTTTCCGTATCGATACCCACAACTTTTTCAATCGACTTTTCTATTTTGGCTAATCGTCGAGAACCATCGAATGAGTCCAATACTTGCAATAACACAGAACATAAGAGTCGAGCTATAATATCATTAATATTTTACCACAATTGATTGAAACTAACCATACAAATGAGAAGTATCTTCTGAGTTTTGGAATGATACAATATTTTGATAGACAGCCTCATCATCTTCAGCTTCAACTTTTGAAGAATAAGATCTAATATTTTCATAGGACCTCTTGGAGGTTCGTGGAATAGGGTAATCTCTTCTCAAAAGACGGTTCAATCCATCTGAACATGCAGATTAAGTGGCTTTAAAATGAGCTTGAAACTCACTTCTACAGTGAGAATGGATGCTAGAGTAGCTGGTTGAAGCATCCTCTGACTTGACGGACGTTGAACCACATATAGTCTGAAATACCAAATATTAGAGAAGAAATTAGTGACATATTTCATACGGCAGCTGAATAATTCCTTTTTTTGAAATCAAGATCTAGATAGTCGTAATCATTCTCATCCCCATAACAAGAAATGTCAAACATGTCGTCAGGAAGATGATCAACCCGGAAAGACGATAAAGAAGAATTTTGCATCATTTCTGTAAAATAAAATGAATAATGATTAGTAAAGACAGAACTATAGCAGAGAGAATATAATGAAACTATCCATCGACAAAGTTCAAAACACAAAAAGATCAAAACCACTGGGATTATTGATTTATCGCATACCCCAAAACTTGGATATGGTCAAAGTAAAAAAAAAGTTGAGTTTTGCAACTTCACTCAGACGAGAATGTTGAGTGTGCGATCTCAAGAATGTTGGAAGAATGGGCGTGTTTAGTTCAGTATTTAGTTTCTCATTCAGCTCTTTTGAAGAAGCCGAAAGTTAAAGATATACTGTCAATCAGACTTCCACATCGGCACCTGCACTTAATTCGGCTGTGCCAATAGCATGGAGGCTAATTAGAAACATGAACAAACTTCAGTTACGTTCTCACAATCTAATATTTTAGGTTGAGAGCGATAACTGAAAGTGATTCAAAGTTATGAACATGGGAAAATAAGTGTTCGAGATACAGTAGAACATGACCATTTCATGAACATTAAGCTACTGTGTATCCTATCCATGAAAAAAAATTATACTGCCTGAGATGCTAGGAAAAAAACTCATCAAAAAAGTTTAGATACATGTTCTAATTAAGTAGGCAGTCCATCGATTTGAGAAAACTGATCCACTACGTACACGCCCTTTAATATTACTACTTTAGACAGTTCAATAAATCATCGTTCGAAATTATACAACCTTCGTGCCATTTACAATGCCATATATATTATGTTTCTCCCACCTTCCCAGTTTAGTTGCCTGGTATGTCGCGGATACGTGCCCCCATTGGCGAAATCGGAAATAAAATGCTGCAGGAAATATCTACTGTCTCTAATATAACTTAAATGAGTGAGCAGTTGTAGGAGGTCTGTTAATCACTCACAAGTTAGCGTCATTCGGGTGGCTGTAAAATCCATCTAGGGAGAACCAATTTACAATCCGGATGGCTCCATATCAAACATTATAATGTATTTGCTGAGCGATTATTTAGGTATGAATTTTTCTCCGTTTCTAGTATCGTGATTGAATTAAGTATATGATAAAAGAGTACTTGAATTGTTTTAAGTTTGAATAGGACTTACAAAACATATTTATAGAATGTTCCTGCTAATACTTATGTTACACCTGGCTTTCTGCGACATATGTCCATCTGTATTGAACTCTAAAGTTTTGACTTTTGGAAAAGATAATAACAAGTGTTTGTACATTATAAATGAACAAAACTATTGTTCTGCTCGAACTTATTGTTCGCAACAGCATCTTGATTTGGTGACAATCGATTCTGCTGGAGAGAATGCTCAAGTGCAAGGTAAAGAATGATTTTGGAACTGAGGATCGTTTTTTTAGCTTTGCTACTCTTCTACAACCACAACAAGGCGTTCATCGGTTATATTTCGAATGGTACTCAGTGGTTGACATCGAACGGCTCTCTTCCTGACTATGAACGATTTAGTTAGTCAGGCTTTATTAGTTGGAGCCAGTTAAGTAATTTAAGCTAGTGGTAATCCTGCAAGCTGTGGAACAACCTTATCACCTTCTCTGACAAGTTTTTTTTTCACATCACTGTGTAACCGCTATTTCTTTTTTCAGCTGTACCAGGTCCACGAAGAAGACCCACAGATATTGTTTTTGTTTTCGATGCATCCATGTTTTCATCCTTTTTAGTTGTTGGAAATGTGAGTTCTAATCACAATTCTTTGATACGATTTGGTTCCAGCAAGTGTACTTCGCAGAACTTTTAGCGACACACGTTTACGCTCGAGGCTCAGCTCGCTTTGCTTATACTTTTTACGGATGCGACGTGAGATTATGATTGGAATTGAAACTAATTTGATTTAGCAAATTCAAAACACATATTGGTTACCTTATGATGGCTTTGTTAAAAATTTGAAAATATTGAATGAAACTCTTGCTGCATGCGTTCGAACCAAGCCAACAACTCTCGAGAAGTAAACTGTTCTACAATGACATATATATCGAATGTTTTTAGTGGCTTATCAAATTTGGTTACAAACTATTACTCGATCAACCCTGTCAAAGGTGAATTTTACAAGTATATGGCTGCAATATTCTTCAGCAGCTGTACGTGAGTCTGCCGAATTGTTGGGAATTCCAACAGTTTTCTTGTAGGAATTCTTCTTGGTTAGCTATTGGAACGCCTACAGCTCCCGTGAACTCAGAACTCATTACAATCGCTATAGGATCATCTGGTAACATCTTTTTACTGCAGGATTATATTTTTTTCAGCTACTTCGCTAAGCAGAATCAGTAACCCGAACGGAAACAGTTTGAGAATTCCTGACTTTAGCGCTATGACAAGTCTAGTTCAAAATGTTGACAACAAAGTGTTTGATGATAATCTATTGAGAACAGGTCTTCCGTGTAAAATAATTATAGAAGTATAGCATTTGTTGGGTTTAGCTGCATCAGCAGTGGAATCGACTAATGTAGCTCAGTCGGATTCATGCGTCGGCGCTGACCGTCTATGTGCTTACATTGATGACACGGGTAATTGGTATTCTGTCAATTGTACTGAACACCTGTACGCGTTATGCTTGGTAAAAACAAACTTGTCTATGATCTATATACTCATGCTTGTATCTTTTCAGGGTAAAGCTCTACCCTATGTCGCTCCGACAGGTCCGCCAGATACAGATCCGTAAGTGCAATGCCATTATGATTATGATAATGTTGAAAATATTTTTAGTTGTATTGATGAATTTACATATTATTCAGACTTGGAGAACGACTATTGCTATAAGGTTCCATTTCTTGTACTTCTACATCAAAAAAACTTTTGAAGGTTGATGTCAAAAAGACATATAGCGATTCCCAGGATGATTGTGTGCCAGATGTTTTCATTAGGAATAGAGAGATTGCGTTGGCTTCGATACAAAGCGAATCGGAGAATCAGAATATTTTAAGTTGAAATAGAACTTTGAAAGATATTCATTTCTTCAAATAGGTTTGGTCAAAAATAGTACTGGAGTATCAGCATTCTGGATTGGGTTGAACTATCTACCAGGAACAAATGAAGACTGCACGAATGTCTCAAATTTAACAGTCGCCAAGTCGTGTTGGCAATGGGAAAATGGAGAAGAAATAACTTATTTGAATTTCAAATCTGGTATACTTTTTCTTTTTATAGTAGTGAAAGCTCTTTAGATTACCCAAGACTTGGTGTAAGTGAATTCAACTGCGTTGCCATGCTTTTTGAGACCGGGCAATGGATCACAACAGATTGCAGTAACAAGCTACCCCCTGTGTGTTCGTATAGTGTATCCTCCTAGGTACACCGTAGACATGGAATAAACTCTTTTAATTTTTTCATTGGTTAATTTTAATGCTTTATTCCTATTAGTATTTATATATAAACTTATTAATTGAAGGAAGGAGCAATTTATGATATGTCAAAATACATTATTGGATGGAAAATTATGACAACGGATTAAGATCAAACCGAGCTCTATCATTGAATGGATAATATTCTTGAAATCAGATTATCATATCTGAGCTTGCATTCCACCATTAATACCAATGGTTTCACCAGTCATATAGCATGCCTCATCAGACACCTTAAAATTCAGAATCGAGTTCAGAAATTTTCAGTTTACTTACTAAAAAAGAGACTGCTCCGGCACATTCCTCGGTCATACCATATCGTTGGATTGGAATTTGTTGGAGCCAATTCTGATGACCGAAAACATCGGAATATAGCAGTTTACTAAAATCTGTTGATATGAGACCTAAATATATACTGTTCACAGCTTTTCAATTCAGGAACAAACCTGGAGCCACAGCATTCACACGTATACTCTTCCCTGCTATTCTTTGACTTAGAGTATTATTCAATCCCGTTAAAGCAGATTTCATCACCGAGTATGCACCCACATCTTTGATTGGAGCGAAATCAGCTGTGGAAGATACAAATACAATACTCCCTCTGCCAGAACTCTCAATATGAGGTATGGCCACCTTGCTCAATTCAAGAGCTTCATTCATCTAAAAATATTCTAAACGTCAGGCTCTTGTAAGCAGGAAACTTTTAACTGGACTAGATTAACCCATTGTTGATTTGAAATTGTCAGTGTGTCTCCAACATTGGGATTTACAGCTGCGTTCGACACTAGAATATCAAGTTTTCCATATCTGGAAAAAAAAACAAGATATGCGGAAAACATTTAGGAGTATAACTTCTCAATTGCGAAATCAATTAACTTTCTTCTGCCCTCTTCTTTCCCAACCTGAGCCGCAACTCCACTAACTCTAATGCCATCGAGCATCAAAGTAGCCGCGGCATGCTGGGCAAACATAGATTACCTATTAGAAAATGATTAGGCAATACCTCAACTTGTTGCCGATTCCCATCTGTAACAACTATACTAGCTCCATCTAACCCAAGCCGTTTAGCTATGGCGAAGCCTATACCCTGAAAAGCTCTCTAAAAAAAATTCTTGTTTTCAGCTTTCCTACCTGAGCTGAAGCTGACACTATTGCTACTTTATCAGTTAAACTTTTAGTCACTGGCAATAAGGCCATCTGGAAAACAAAAGCTTAAGAATGTGATACAGAAAACAGAAAAGAAAATCAAAAGAACATCGTAGCTATGATCTTAGGAAGAGGTGGAGACAATACATAAGAAGGAAATCTTTTACTGTACGCAAATAGTGCACAGTTTAATATGTTGAATCGTAATGCATGGGCGCAAGCAATGAAGCTTGGATCAAACGCAAATTCGTTTATTCTTGAAATATTCATTTTCAGTATGTCTAATCAAAAGAAAAAGGGTAAGAAGAAGACGCCTTCAACTAGCAGCAAATCATTAAAAGGACCAATCGAGGACGATGACTTCCCAGATGCAATTCTGTTTGACGACGACGGGACTATCTCTGGGCGGGATTGTTTAGATATTAGCAAGTAATTATGAAAAAAGTGCAAGATACTTCAAATAACACTCTTATAGATTACTACTATCGACCGGGAAACAACTGAGCAAAACGGGAACCACATTTTTAGAGGTACAGAATCTTTAAAGCCTTCCTAAGTAAACCTATTCAGGTATTTCAAAACCGGTGCGCATTGAGTATAGGTACAGCTCTCATAACATTGTATGAACTTTTCGAAGGCGCGAACGAAGAATGCCAGAAAGTTCTTCAGTTTCGCATAGTTCTGATGTACTTAGTCTACAAGTTTGTGATTTGCTGTTGTATCTCTTGAGTACCGAATTGGTTCAGATCTAGAGATTTAGAACCGGCATTGCGTAGAAAGCAGGACAAAAGTGATCCAAAAAGCAAAGATATCATAGCGGGACACCCTTTTCTTGATTTTTTCCTTATCGCAGTTGGAAAAAAGTGACTTAAGATTTTCATTCTTTTGTCTTTTTGCAGTACGAAGAGAAGATCTCCAAGAGCGAAACATTGATAGCTGCTAAAATTCTGGACAGAAAAGCTACTGACTTGGGTTCTATGACCCCTTCTGATGTGATCAAAACTGCAGAAGCTGCTGATTTGGAATCTGCGGTAACGCTAACGGAGTCAACATCAGTCTAAATTTTCTCAGTGCGCAGATGATGTCGAGAAGCAGATGATGGCGAATCGAATGAGATGGCCTATAGGTTATGAGGAGTATCTTTCATCTGCCGTAACATCTAACACCGTTGTAAAGAAACCAAATATTGACGTGTAGGGTTCGACGAACGCTTACATTTTCTACTTCAACTCTTCTCAGATCATCATTAACACTTGAGGACTTGACACGTATTAGTATAACTTTATTAGTGAAAAAAACAGGAACTCTCCCTTCCCGAAACTTGGGAACATATGAGTTAATGAATTTCGTACAACCAACTCAACATGAGTACGATCACGTATGTCTGCCCAAACTTCCCCTCAGAATCGTTTTTAGAATCCCAGAGAAAGTGCAGATATTAGAGATTTTACGGTATTCAACACCGATTATGAAGATGATATTCCCGATGATGAATTGGAGCAAGATAGAGAAAAGGCTGAACAGGTTCTTTCAAATTTTTATTTTTGAATATGAAAGTTTCAGACTGTAATAGAAAAGGCGTCTCAAACATTTTTGGTTCAAGAAGCAGCTAATCTCAATTTAACAGAACTTGATGAGGATCTCACCGATAGAAAGACAGCAACAGCTGAAGAAACCAAAATAACACCCGTCGATAAAATCCTGAAAGGAGAAAGCTTGAGGTTTCTATTTTCCTCATTTTTTTAAAAGTATTCTCTCATAGTCCGAATGAAATACGTGCAATGTTGAAAATAATGAACGAATGTGATCTGGACGATCCCATACTGGACCGTTTGAAAGGATTGAATGGAAAGAATCTGCGGAAGTTTATCGAAGAAAATGTGAAAGTAGCTAGTGAAGCAGCTTTCAAGATTGTTTCCCAGAATCCTGTACTGATTCATATGTTTGTTCGAGAAATGATACTTTTTGATAGAACTTTTACACTTCAGTTATATGAATGTTCTCTTAGAAATGGATGTTTCAGTGCAAGGTTTAGAATTGGTGAGGCGACTTTACGAGGTTGTTCGATTCATATAACTTCATATAAACAATTCTTTGTTAGAACATTCCTAATTTGAGCTTCGATCCATTACGTGAATTTGTATTCTCAATAATGGATCATTGCCAGAATGGTACAATCTCTTCTTCTCAACTGGTCCGCACAGTCAGAATGGTTTGCATGTTTGTTACTTCGTTGGTGAAGCATGGTCTTCTTAAAAACAAAGTATCCGTCCCAACATTTATTCAGCTAATTTGATATTATCACAGAACGTACTTCTGGGAATTCAAGATTTCGTATTAAAACATCGAGAAATTAAGGAAGCTACAATACTTTATCAAGTTATTGTAAATGTTATGAAGACACCAGTGGAAAGCTAGATTTGTGATACTAATTTTTAAATTAAAATACTATTAGTTGTTTTGTTTGCTCTAGTCTGAGTCATATTGCTCAAGTTTTTATCGTCTAATTGGTTTGCTGTTATTAAATTTGCTTTAAGAAGATGACCGTAGTTGATTCTCCCGAAACTAATATTTTCCTTGAGTACGTAATAGGTCTGCCAGAGGATGATATAAATTTCTTGCAAAAAGAACCGTCTTCAGGTCTGTTATAAAGCTGCCGTTTATAGTTTTACTTCCAATGTGTAGCATTCTTCCTCTTTCGCCTTCTGCCTGATGTTGCTCAGCAGTTACTCGTCAAATTAATTTGGAACTCAAACGTTGTGTATATCCATATTATCCATAGTCATATTGCTTTTCAACTGTCTTCAGGGACGCTTTGAAACATGATAACAAAGAGATTGGGAGCAATCTGGATCTTTTGAAAAAGTTAAAACTTGTAAGAGTCGTTGAAGGAAGCTGTACAGTGAATGTTTGTGCTTTTTTTTGCAAAAAAAAGTGAGGGAATATTTAGGATAACTTCCGGAGGGCTTATCTCTACGCTGTGATGAATGGATCTAAAAGATGTGCTCAAATTGATTCAACTGAGGTTGAAGAGCAGAAGAGAAACAAAGATATCGTAAGAAAATCGAATGAGCGATGGGAGTGTATTCTAAGGTAGTTTTCGATCTCCTACAATCAGCATTGTTTTTTCTCAGGTATTTAGCCTTACCTTCAGAGCAGAACAAGGCTTCTGTTTCTCTTACAACCAGAAAATTATTCAATAGTGCAAATTTCACTAGTGGTGAAGGAGAAGGGGACATGGAGATCACTTCGGCTGGGTTTCAGTTCCTTCTGCTCAGCCCTATTCAACAGTTATGGACATACATGTCGGGTAATCTAACTGATTTATTCCGGCAAGTTTGACTGCTTTCAGAGTATCTAAAACTTGCTCAATCAGAAGGAAAAGATTTGAAAGAGTTGATGATTGTTCTGATTAAAATCATTTTGTGTGTAGACAAAGGTAAAATGTTCCTAGTTCTCAAACTATGACGGTTTTTGCACAGGAGATGACATAACCAAAAGAGCATATGAGTTGGACAACTCTTGGTCAAAAGAGCAAAATGAACTGGTCATGCATATGAGAGAACTGGGGTTAATATTCTTACGTACAAGAAAAAATGGGTTTGCTTTTCCTTTTCGTTCAATTGTGAAAGTATCAAAAACAGCATTTTCTTTTTGACCCCTCTTCTTTGGCATCTATCAAGCAGATCCGATGATGACCAAGCATCTCAAGAGCGTAAAGATGGATATATTATTGTGGAAACTAACTTCCGTTTATATGCTTATACAAACAGCAGTTTAGATTTGGCTATTCTCTCTACATTTACAGAGATGACCTACAGGTTTGGAGGAACTATCTTTAAGTTAAACAATTCGTATCAGGTTTAACGATATGTCTGTTGGCATCCTTACGAGGGAGTCAGTACGACGGGCTTTGCAGGTGCCTTCCTTCAAATATTTTTTCTTCATTTCATTTCTTTATTTTTCAAGGTTGGTATCACTGCCAATCAAATCATATCATTCCTTCGATCAAATGCTCATTCCAAATGTTTGAACTCTAGTGGTCCCCTTAACTGCTTACCAATTACGGTATTTATTTGTGAGACTATCCTTCTTTTTACTTATACCATAAAGGTTGCTGATCAAATCCGTCTATGGGAAGACGAGAGAAAACGCTTAGTTTTTACAGATGCAACTATTTATTCTGTATTTGATTCGGAGGAAGAGTTTGTCGGTAAGATACGTTTTGTGTTATTCCATATGTTCTGTATGTATCAAAGGTGTTCGCGATTTCGCAGCTAATCAGGATGTTCTTCTGTGGGCTGACAGCACGCAAAAGCTCGTAATTGTAACTGATGAGGGACATTCTCTTGTGAAACAATGGTGGAGACAACACCGAGGACAGTAAATCATACATAATTTTTGATCTCAAAGTTCTTTTTCTCTTCGAACTTATGTACACGTCGAGTTATACCTTCCAGAAAGTTATGGATGCAGAAATACTAATGTTTTTTTTATTTCGATAGCTTAATAAATTTTCAAAACAAATATTTGTTTCGATTAAGTTCTACAACAATACTTTTGATAACTTCATAAAACTTCAATTGACCTAAAAGATGTCAGACAAATATCACCCCACTCTACGTATTTCCCTTATAAGCATGTTCCTTTGTGCTTGTTTTCTAAAAGGTTTGCATGAATGTCCCTAATCTGTTTATATTTTCAGTTTTTTTCTTAAATGGGATACTGAATTAATAAATTGTTATGATGGCTAATCGTGATGATGAACATCGAATTTTCGAACACTTTGTGATTGCTGGACTGGATAAGTCATCCCTTGAGCAACTCTCCCCTTCCTCACAAGAATGCGGATGTCGGAACATCCAGCCATTAGCTCCAATCACTGATATATGTGTTATATTTCCGTCATTAGGGGAAACAGTAATTTCTAAGTGTTGCTTCCCTGTGCTTTAAATGTGAATATAGATGCCGGAAGGCTTCGAAATCATATCGACGACACCTTTGGGATATCCTGCTGATTTGAACCATGGTTCTATAAGGATTCCAAGTGTATTCATAGGATTTCGAAGAGGATATCATAAGCCACCAATAGTGGATATAGGAATATTAGATCTAGGTATATCAAAGTCTAGAAACTTGTAATGATAAATTAGGCCGTGGTGAGAAAGCTATGGTTGACACAAATGTTCTTCAAACAACTCCTTTTGGAAGGCCTGCCAATGTAAATAATGCTGCCCAGGTTAATTTTAATCTCAAAATGATATAGTTAAACTGAATCATCAGGGTATTTTTCTCACATATCGTCGTGCTCACCAGAATAGTACTCCTAGTCAATTTGTGGTCACTAACATCGTTGTCCTATTAGCCAACAAGGGAGAAGTCCCACCTCACACTTACTATAAAATCTCCAAAAACCTGAACAAGGTAGACAATTGCTTGAAACATTTAAAAACAATTTCTCTGTAGGGAATGGTAGGGTCAGATGTATACATTTGCTATAAAAAAACTCAAGGAACTTCCAAAAGACTCGCCTATAAACCAACAGTAAGGGCTATTCATTTATCAGAACAATATTTGCTTTGAGGTTCTCGATTCCTTTCCTTTACGTGTTAATGAAGATGAACAGTTCCGACTTGCTCAAAACGTTCCGCTATTTTGCTTACCAATGGGAGCTGTGATTGAATGCTGGCCTTCAAACTGCCAAGCTCCTGAAAGATCTTTCACTACATTTGTTCTAACTGATGAGGTTAACAAACAGCACTTGAAGTTCAAACCGATTTTTTGTTCAGAATGGTACGAAATTTTATGGAGCTGCTGTGTCATTTTATGAAAAGTACACGGACAAACTAACCGACGAGCAGCTTGAGCAACTGGAGTTGACTCCTGGTGATAGTTTGGGCGGTGTTGCTGATGATTCTTCGAGTAATAACGACCCTGCGGATCAGGTGTGGAGGAAGCATTCATTTGTTTTACATTTTTAACTTGCAGATCGAATTCCATACCAATATAGCCATTTGCTTGATTTCTCGTTACCCCTTCTTTCATTCTTTTAAACGCTTCCTTTATTATATTCACAGAATCAGTCAGAGGTTGACCGAAACAACAGTTCCTATCGAGCGTTACTTATCACATTTGGTAAATCTCACTCAATTGTATATGATATGCAAGTACTTTCAGAGATATGAAGTATCCTTCCCAACACCTCGTCGACCTATGGTAGTTGTAGAGTTAGGAAATGAAACAATAAGTTTTGAATCACAGGACGATTGTCAGCTTCCGTTGAATGGTTTGTCTTAATTGAGTTTTCTTCAATGTTGGTTTTAGGAGCTCAGTTGTATGAAACACTCAGAAGCTTAGGATCGGAAAATCTCATGTATCTGATGTTGCTTGCCTTGTTGGAGCAAAAAATTCTAGTTCATTCCTTGAGGTTTGTGATGCCATCAATACTTTTTACTGTGATGAATTTCAGATCATGGATGCTCACTGCTGTAGCTGAGTCTATTCGAGCTTTGATGTTTCCTTTTCACTGGCAGTGTCCCTATGTCCCTCAATGTCCGTTAGGCCTTGCCGGCGTTTTGCATGCGCCTCTTCCATTTATAGCTGGAGTAGATTCGAGGTATGTTTTGTGACTAAATATCTGAAAAGTAACTTCTGCAGATATTTCGAGCTTTACGAGGATCCGCCAGAAGATGTCACTTGTTTTGATCTGGATACTTGTACTATCAGCGGGTCTAAAGTTCGTCATTCTATCAAGTTATCGATGCTTCCTAAAAAGGCTACCAAACAGCTTCGTAACACTCTCGACGAGTTATATAGAAAGTATGACACTCTTTTGTAATATAGGTCTAAAACTTACTATAGAATTTGCACAAAACCAGCAGGTGTTAACAAGCGAAGCGACTTTTTGCCCCTCGACGAAGAGCAACAAATTCATCGCAGAAGAAAGGAGATCGAAACGGAAATTCAGGATGCTTTCTTGAGGTTGAAAATCGGAAGAGATTTATAGCAGATTTTTTTTCAGGTTCACTGCTAATCTAATGAAAGGGTATCAGGCCCATCTCCGTCCAATCAAAAGTGCTTCGGCTACTGTAAACGCCACCGATACAGGGAATTTGTTTAATGTAGAGGAGTTCATCAAATCTCGAGACAAAACAAGTGAGCCTTTCTTCAGGAGGTAATTGCACTGGATTCGTAGTATATGTTACTGATTTAATTTAGATTCTGTGAAACACAGTCGTTTATACGGTTCATAGAAGAAAGAAGTTTTGTATCTGACAAAAACACTTTCAACGCCTTCTTTGATGATTGTATTAACAAAATAATTGGTATTTTGATTCATCCTCGGATTCACAATTGTTATGCTCTTCAGATGAAACTCAAGTTGTTCCATTGTTGGAAGCTGACACTTCGTCCTCGGAAAAACATCCCAACGTCAGTTTCCAATTCTTAAAACCTTCGGTTTGATCATGATATCTAGGTTTTCATAGCTCCTCCTGAGCCATTTTTGGATCCAGAAACTGGAAAAGAGAGATTGTTCAAATATAGTGGTTTTCCAAGACAATTGAATACAGATCTTTTCCAATTGGACACTCTGAATGTAAACGAGAAGAATGAATCGGAAAAGGTTCCGATGCAACATGGTTGTTTGTTTCATATATTATTGAGTAACTGTGGTTTTCAGAACAAGCTCGATGTTCTGCCGTGAGAACGAAGCCAGAGGCTAGATCGTCAAACTTAGCTGGAACCAGTGCTGTGCGATCAAATCCACTTCATTGGCCAAAAATTTTGCTGTTCTATTCATATTCGTTATGGTTCATGCAACTGCCGAGTCTGATTTCCGTCGCCCCAAATAAGAAGAAGATACTACGATTAGCTTTCCATGTAAGTGTTTATAGAGTAGTTTCGTTTGTAAGTGTTCCTTCTTGAGGTGCTAGACCGAATCGAGCAGTCCGGAATTCAGCTCTTAGATCAAGTTTGTTATCGTATTCTAATAGAACTCTGTGGAGAATATGAAGAACCAATGATGGCCGTCAAAGTTTTGCATGTGAGTTCTCAATGAAAGGAGATCAACAAAAAGTACCGCCAGGCTATGCACCGAGCTGGAGTTGAACAAAATGCTGTAACTTATGGAATCTATCATCGAGCTGTTATAAATGCTCAGTGGCCATCTGAAGCAAGACAGAAGGCTATCCATGCCTGGGGAAAATTGAGGTAAATTCCAAAGATATGTTGCATCTTTCTGTTTGCGAATAGACTTGTTCTGCTGGCCGTAAGACATTTAAAGAAGGACAGAATGGTTTGTATTGCTCAAGCAAGAAAGACTTCTGTGGATGGCCAGTCTTTGAAAAGCATAGAAACTGCTTTGGATTCTGTGGAGGTTCGGTGATCATATTCGAGGACATGGTATCACGTGTTTAGAACGTCCCATATACGATATCCTATGAGCCGCTAGATAAGCTTGACGGTGAAGGCTCTATCGAACTAAACGACGAAACTGGTTCGACTACTCAAAACATTTCTGATCCACTCAGTGGAACTTCTGATAAAGATCCTCTAGGAGCATTATCGAGCAAAGCTGAGGAGGAAAAGGTAAATAGAACTCTTCGAAATGTTTTGCTGATAGATTTGATACTTTAGGCTGTACAAGCCACTATGAGTCCCAGTAGAGCTAAATTCTTGGCTGAGCATGCTTCCACCCCATTTGCCAATGATGAAACACCCAAAAGCACATCGAAGGTAATAAGCAGTTTTTTCACTTGATGCAACTGTTTCTAGACGGGACGATCCGGAAGTTGGTTCAAAGGGATCACAAGCAGTCCTATGCTGATGAAAATAATGAGAAGTCAAACTTTCGGTATTTCTTATTTGCTTTTTCTTCCTGAAGTATAATAAGCAGAGAGTCCCAAATCCTTGGATGGCGCATCAGCTGAAAGTTCATCTCTCTCTGTGAGTCCTAGTCTTCATGCTATCGTCAGTCACGTGAAAAGAGGATATGATGATGTTATCAAAGAAGGTTTTGTTTTTCACTTCTTTCTGTTTCTATTTATGACTTAGGTGTTTCTTCCAAGTTCAAGTTGGGTGTGTCATCTCTGGTTCATGAAGTTCGTAGTCTTAATAGCAGTTCGCTGTTTGGAGATGATCATGTATCCGACTCTTTTCTTTCGTCAATTCAATATTTTCTCAGACTGAGGTAGCTCAGAACGATGTAGATGTAGCAGACCCAGCTTTTCAATTGGATTCTGGAATCAGTGGAGCACTGCTGTCAGAAAACTGGTGGCTATCAGAGGTAGTTCCCACTTTCTACAACTTCTATCTGATTTATATAGGTTTATTTACAAATGAAAAGACAAGAAGAAAGAACGAAAGCGAAGGATTCGAACAAATCTCCTATCTTGACCTCAGATGTACCTATCGACATTTTAGAAGTAACTCTGTGTACAAGCTCTGCGTGCAGTATGTGTAAAAGAATAGTTTATGACGAAGAAATAATGGGTGGTTGGAAGGTGAATAGAAGAGATTGTCTTTTTTTAAGTTTGATATAATAGGTTGATGATCAGAACATGAACACCACTTGTCCATACTGTTACGAGAAAGATCCTGGGAACAGTGAGTTCGCTCCCCGTCTGTCGATTGAATTTGTTTGGAAAACATCCCCAGAAGGAAGTTGGTATCAACCAGGAGGGTTGAAAGCTGATGTGGAGGTTGATATATGCAAGATTCTAACGAAATCATAATATATATTATAGTCCAATCTCGAAAGTCCAACAGCGCACAAAATTGACTCAATGTCTGTTGCTTTCGTTAGTCCTTTGGTACTGCGAAGAGAGTTAGAAACATTGTTAGCTTCTGACATACAAGCGCTCAAAGTTGGATACAATAATGTTTCTGAAAAAATTTTCGAACTGTTCCAGAATAAAGATCTTATGAACAGCCATCCAGTTGTATTCTGGAACTTCGTTTACTATATGCGTCGATTGAATTTGCCTTCTCATATGTTCAAGTAAGCTTTGATTCAACTTTGCGTCTCATAGTGATCTCTAGTAGTTGAAGTTTTTTTATGTTGACTACTTGTAAAATTTTGTTTTTCAGTTGGATTGCACCTCGTCATCATGTCCGCTGTGTTTATGACAGACCATGGCAACACACAGATATAACACCTCTATATTTTGCAAACTCCAATCATAGAGTGAGTTTCAATTTGATAGTTCATTAAAAACAAACTATCTATCTAAGTTCGGAGAAGGAAAGGTGAATGCGAGAACCAATGAAGTCTGGCAGAATGTTGTGAAATCCGTTCAGGAGAATAAACTGTTCAGTGCCTTACAAATACTAATCAACAACTATAGAGTTACTCAAAACGGACGTGTAATAATTGCAGCTCATTTCCCTGTGTTCCGGTAAAGATCAGCATTCAGATGTTATAATTTTTCTTTTAAGAGATGTTCTGTTCGCCAGTTTAGACTACTTCGGTCGTGGATTGTTGCGGGATAACCTAGATGTTCAATATCCTCATGAATTCGAGCATCTACCGGTGAGGATTCGGAATCTGTTGCCTTTCTATGATTTGCCTCAAAAACCAGTTCTTCGAGCATGTAGAAAAATATTTATGCCTTTAGATCTCATATAGTAAATTAGCGATAGTTCATCGGCCATCTCGCTAAAAAGCCATTGTTTAGCTTTATTAAAACACGTCTTGTTAGTGAATTATTGTGATACAAGTCCTGGTGATGACCGAAATGCTTCTTTTTTTTTCTAACACATCTCATTTTCTCCTACGAGTCCTCTTATGGTTCGGATATAAAGTTGTGATTTGGCTATATGCTGTAA
Source organism: Auanema sp. JU1783 (assembly GCA_943334845.2). NCBI lineage: Eukaryota > Metazoa > Nematoda > Chromadorea > Rhabditida > Rhabditidae > Auanema > Auanema sp. JU1783. The sequence continues at coordinate 5,487 of CALQYR020004123.1, read as the reverse complement.
TTAATTATTATAATTATAATGAATATGTAATCAACATGACCCGTCTTGAAACAGAGGTTTGAAACCAATTTTATTTTCCATTCCTCGGATCAATCCAAACGATATGTTAGCAGATTGTAGAAATTAGAAAATGAACGACAAAACTTCACGGACCAGGAACAAGTAAGTCTTTGTCGTATATATCTTGAATGAAACTTCAGAAACAACTTGCTGGCTTTAGTTTACGACAAAAAGTATCCTAATTTGAAAGTTATTCATAAATGTGTAAGGCTATAACATCTGACCGAACTATAGATCAATGTTGTAGAGATCATATTTAGCTACTATGGGAGTACCTGCCAATAATGGGGAACACTATCTATGGCCAGAAGAGGCTATATTTCTGTTAGAGGTTGAAATTCTATCTTAAAACTTTCTTGAAATATAGATGCAGATGTGTTCGGCTGTAATATATTGCAGTGGGAAACCTTTGACCCTTCTTGAAGGGTACAGAATCCTGGAAGAAAAAAAAGTTCCCCATTTCAAATATTTAATTTATGCATCTCTAAAGAAAGCCGGTTTCGTGATAACAAGACCCAAGTAACTATCGTTTTCCCAATAGTTTCACATATTCTGTTCAGAAAAAAGAATGATGTTTGGAAAAAATCTCAAACGCCTAATAAACATAGTTGTAATTCTGGAGAAAAACCGAAAGAGGCATGTAGCCTGTATGACAGTTTCCCCTCTCTTTCTAAAAATGGACTTCATATTCCTCTCTTAAACTCTTCCAACAAATATATACCTTTCACGGCAGATTTCAAGACTCCTGACAACTCCGTTCTGCAAATCACCAGAGTATTATCTTAAACCTCATAGATGAGTATCAAGTTTTATAGGATGCAGACCGTCTCGCTCCTTGTCGTCCAAGTTATAAACCATCCTTTGAAAAAATAAATACAGCCCGAAATTGGACTGAGTTCAGAATTTTACGAGAAGAAATGTTGAAATCGAAAAAAAAATGCTTCATGAGGTATGATAATAACATATTCAGTGTCGATCTCTTTCATTCAGGAGTTCAGAAACTACAATGATCTCAAATGATAATATTGACTTTGAAATTCACCCTTCGACATACTCCTTTCATTCTATGCAAGAGCCCCTACATAGAGTTGTTTGCTTTGAGTGAGTCAGAATTAAGATGATATGGAAACTATAAGTTGTCTACAGCGTGGTCAACGGCGAGATAGACATTCATAAGCTGTGCTCTAATTATAAAAACGCTGGTGTTATCGTGGCAATTCATCAACACGGAAAAATCAATTTTATTCGAAGTAGCGGAGAAGAAATTAAAATGTTCTCGCAGTTCATCCAAGAAAGCAGGTGTATAACTGATGTCGATATGACTGAATCCGAATCCAACCAACTAATCGGGTGAGCCCAGTTTGTTCAACAACGTTCAAATGTTTTTCGTTTTCCATGAATCCAAAAATAAAACTTAAATACCACCATATGTGTATATCAATAATCTCGAGCAGTTCCCGACCTTTCACAGTGAATATTGTAGGGTAGAGAAAGCAGCACCAGCTGCTATGGTCCTTCTGGTGGGTTTATGAGAAAGAGGTTGTTGGAACAACTATTGATTTTTGTCATTCGTTGTTATAGGACTGCTCTACACTGTCCCACGTCCATATTTAACTCATTATTCTAGAATTATATATTTAGCTTATCGATAAGGTTCGTTTTTTACTGTTGTTTTATAATCTATCATGTTTAATGGTGGGAATGTAAGAGGTGGGGCCGGGCAAGCGTTAGCATAATAGGCAATGTTACTATTCTATAGGAAGCCACGTAGCATTCTTTTTCATAATGATTAATATTTGCCCAGCAACAACACTATTGGTCGTAATCACTAGTTCATGAGCCATTTGATGACGTGAAGCGCCTCTATGACCAGAGAGAGAATAGGGTGGAGGTCCTTTCTATTTATAATCGATTGCGCTTGCTACATTTGATTATTTAATTGTTATTTTCCTTTCATATCGATAGCGGCAACGTTTATCCAGCTATACAAAGCTCACATAATGTTTTTACATTCTTTAGTTTGTTATAGCATAGTTTGAAGTATTTTCCAAATCAAATTGACTTTCCAAAAGATACCGTTTGGCGTTTTGACCAAAAGAAGAGGAATAGCTTCCTGTTTCATTATGAAGTTTACAAACGGTTTCTATTTCATTCTCAAAGTTATTATTCTCGATCAGACGTTTGGAAAGGGTGCATGTCGAGAATATCTTATCGGAAGATCTTTTTAAAATTCCGTTATCCACGTGCGCCATGAAGTCCTTTCCTATAAATAGGTTATCCCAACCTGAATCATCACAATTTTGTCTACTTCTCTTTTGTGTAAAATGTATTCAGCTTATCTATATAGTTTTCTGATGTCCATGTTAATGTTAACTGTTAACAACGCTTAGTTTTGATTTGATCCCAACATGTTCTCGTCATGTCCTTCTTTTTTCACTTTATCACATTTAAATTGTAGAGTTCATATGTCTAGACAGGCTGCTTCTAACACCGATGCCGCTGAGGTATTTTTTGGAGATCATTTGCAAAGTCTAATAACAATCGTGTAGTCTTTTGATGCATTCGCTTTCAAAACATCAAATCTATAAAAGAAGATAAAAGCGTCAAAAGAAAATAGTTCCTGGTTTTCTGTGGCTCTGCATTAGACATCTTTCGCGTAAACAGAATGAAATTTTACCTCCCGCGCACCAGCAACATGGCGTATTCAAATGAGTTATAGTAGTGGAACTAATTGAATATTGGGAAATAATTGCAAAGAGTACAATGAAATCAAACTGAAGGAAGCTACCAGCTTGATCGTTAATAGCATTTGTATTAACGCTGGATGTGTTGGGCTTTTGTATTTGAAGGTTTTGGCATTGTTTTTTGTTGAATCAGGCTTGACAGCTACAGAAACGTTTTAGTCGTGGTGGTCACCACGTGTATTTGTAGTCGTGGGCTTCTTTTTTGGCATGTTAGGCAGGGTGCTATTAAAACAAGAAGAAAGATCATAGGTGACATTCTGTCCGTGTGATCCGACCGAAAAAGGTAGTTGCAAGGATGCTTTCCGGATTTCAGGGTCTTGAAGCCTGTATTGAGAATAGTCAGCGAGACATGACTACGACCCAAGAAGATCTGATAGCTTTTAGAGCTCGCAAAGTTGCGTTGATTACTGGAATATCTGGACAAGTATGTTGTGATCTATTGATTTACTGATTTCTAAAACTTATTCATTACAGGATGGATCTTATTTGGCTGAGTTACTTCTCTCCAAGGGATATAAAGTTCATGGAATCATTCGCAGATCTTCATCTTTTAATACTGCTCGTATTGAGCATTTATACAGCAATCCAGTAACTCATCATGGTATTGTTTCAGAGCGAGTTCTTCATAATAATCGAAATTTCAGGAGATTCATCTTTCTCTCTTCACTATGGTGATATGACTGATTCTTCTTGTTTAATTAAGTTGATCTCAACAATCATGCCCACAGAAGTCTATCATTTGGCTGCTCAATCTCATGTCAAGGTATTCATTTGTTTTCTTATTCAAACGTTACTAATTTTTGTTACAGGTCTCCTTCGATCTCCCTGAGTATACAGCTGAAGTAGATGCTGTGGGAACTCTGAGACTATTAGACGCTATTCATGCTTGTGGTTTAACAAAGAAGGTATTCAAAGCAAAACTTGTGTTCATTCCATACATTTTTTTCTCGAACAGGTTCGTTTTTACCAAGCTTCAACTTCTGAACTTTATGGAAAAGTGCAAGAGATCCCACAAAAAGAAACAACTCCATTCTATCCTCGATCTCCTTACGGTTCGTTCTATACATTTCATAGGAAGCTGTGTATGTATTCACATGAAGCAATTTGCTATTGCAGCTGTGGCTAAATTGTATGGATATTGGATTGTTGTCAACTATCGTGAAGCTTACGATATGTTTGCCTGCAATGGTATTCTCTTCAATCATGAGAGTCCTAGAAGAGGTGATTAGAAACTCGCATTTTTTAAAGTTAATTATGCAATCAGGAGAAACATTCGTTACAAGAAAAATCACCAGATCTGTTGCTAAGATCAGTCTGGGGCAACAGGAGTATGTTGAGTTAGGAAACTTGGATTCTCTTCGTGATTGGGGACACGCTAGAGAATACGTCGAAGTATGTTTCAGTGGGAACTATTGAAAGCACAACTGAATGACTCAGGCTATGTGGCGTATACTCCAGCACGACCATCCAGACGACTTTGTCATTGCCACTGGCAAACAATACACAGTTAAGGAGTTCTGCAACTTGGCTTTTGCTGAGATCGGCGTCACTCTTGTGTAGGTGTCTTTACCCAAAATCTAACAAATCCAAAACTTCAGATGGGAAGGAGAAGGAGTTGATGAAGTTGGAAAAGACAAAGAAACAGGTGCTGTTAGAGTAAAAGTCAGTCCAAAGGTAAGAGCTATCTTCTTTTATGAATTATAAGTCTTATTGTTGTCAGTATTATCGCCCAACTGAAGTAGAAACTCTTCTCGGAGATGCAACAAAAGCTAAAGAAAAGCTTGGATGGGAAGCCAAAGTTACTCTCAATGTAATTGATTTGGTTTTTATATTCTTCAAAACCTATGATTATAGGAGTTGGTGAAGGAAATGGTTGAATCTGACATCGCACTCATGAAGGCTAATCCGATGGCATGAACTGGGAAGAAAAAATATATATCTTCTAACGTATCATATAAAATATGAAATTTTCCTAACGTGAGTCTGTGATATCATTATTTGGTTAAATTAAAACTAACTATGAATAAAAATTTTATTTTCTATCAGGAACTTCTTAATGAACGTGATTAAACGTTTAATTTGAACAGTTTTGTCAATGTTTTTGTTTTTTAGCCCGTACAGAAGAGTTGTGTGCCGAAAGTTCTTATTTAAACAGTATTCTTGAAATGTTTTTCAAGAAAATGCGGCTTCCTAATGTACGAATATACTCGTGGAAACAACAGTTGATATACGAAAAAGAACAACACAGTTAAGGTAATTAGAAGCAGAAAACTACAAAGGCAATGCACTAAAAAGAGATCTCACCTCCCCAAAGTCATAATCTCGGAAGAGTCCCTCATCCCCAAGAAATGTTCGAAAAGAAAACATCTGAGCAGATATTTGGAAATAGTAGTAGAAACAACAGCTTTAAAAGGTGTGACAGGATTTGGATGTATTCCTTAAGTTTTCATCTAAACAATTCTTGCGAACTTCAAGAACTTTTCATTTTATAAATCCGTAATCCCTATTGAGTAGATTTTTCTCGTTTTCTCGTCTTCTGTAGTTTCGTCTCCGCCGTTTGGAGTTTGGTTGAGTTTTCTGGAAGGTTCAATCGTTCGTATTTTTTCGTTTTCTTTTCCTTTCATCGTTATCGATTGGTTGTCTCATCCTCATAGTCGATTATCATCCTTTTCCTCCATTTCCT
>CALQYR020004117.1:0-33608 GCA_943334845.2 Auanema sp. JU1783 | reverse complement strand
AAAAGAAGTGAAAGAAGAAGATGATGAGAAAATGAGGGGAGATAGAGGGAGGGAGAGAGAGAGAGAGAGAGAGAGAGAGAGAGAGAGAGAGGTATTTGAAGATGGCTCAAAACTAAAACGAGGCATATCGAAATGTATGTTCAAGACAACTATATACTTAATTTTCAAAAAGTAAGTATTAAAAAAAAAAGTTTTCTTGATGAGTGAAGGGACGGAAATTAAGTGAGAATCAGATGAGAATAGCGAATATCGAAGAGTTCTGGCTTGGCATAAATATTGAGTCGATATGCCGGAATATTGGGTTGGCAGATGCGAAGGGGCGCTGCCACAAAGAATTCGAGAGAATAATTGTCAAAACACAAAATAGTGTTATATAATGCAATTAGTTTCCTTGTTTTCCAGAAAAAATAGAGCAGGAAAAATCACAGTTTATCTTTCTTTCATACCAAATAAGAGATAAGTCCGGAAACCAAAAAATCAAACCAAAATTGAGGTTAAGCTTTTGCTCGGAAGATTGGCCCTGACAATTGGATTCTAAATTCCTAACCATTTTGCGAGAGCTGACGCGGAAAATTTCTTTGTTTCCTGTGGGCAAATCGGCAACTATGCAAATTATATATTTAACGTTCAACTTTAATTTTTAAAATATTTGCTTCAGCCAAAGTCAGAATATATAGGTCTCCAGTGGGTATGAGACAGATGAATGTGGAGAGGAGCTCTGACGAGCTGGAGAAAGAATGAAAAAGCTCAAACAGAAAAATCGAAGTAGAAATGCTTCCAATTGATCAAGAAAAAAGAAGAGGGTGGAGTTCAAAAAACCTTTAATTTAGACATGCTTTGAGAGAAATATAATGAAATATTCATTCTATCCTATTCGGGGTTCACATTTTTATTTGGGAAAAGACAATAAAGAAGATGATCCTCGCTTCCTCTTTCATGAAATTATAGGTTTATTGGATAATTATTTCTACAAATTAAATATGATAATTAGTTTGAAAAGAGTCAGATAGTCATAGCCAAATGACTAGGCTACGAATTTCGGAATATTAAATGAAAATGTTAAGAATGTGTTCATCTTCTTCTATTGCCTCAGGGCCTTAAACAACTGCTGGTCTTTTCATCACGTGAAATATTTGAGCAGCTTTCACTCAATCCAATGCAATGTGCTAATGGCATGATTAATTGTTTTTTATGTTAGAGCTCTTTTTTCTGTTTTGGAAGCTAAGCTTCATCCCTAATTCTTTGAGATTATTCGAATTTTTGAACGATATATAAACACTATTGAACTACTTTTTTTCTCTCAACTAATTTGAATTCGAGAGAAAATAGGAAAAAAGCAAAGAAGAGACGTCTGTGAGCTTCTATTGTTCAGTTGCTCTATCGGTTGGAGCAGACTTCAGGCTACGAATATCAAATGTTACAGCTTGAAGTGCTTTTGAACGAGCAGCTTCCATTTTTTTTGACTTCATCTGACTTTTCAAGCAAAGATATTTTACTCTGATATGTTTCAAACTCATGTTCTCACACTAGTTTACGACATGTTCGAAAAGCCCTGGACTTCTTTTCCAGTTCGGTGCCCAGCTTTTGCTGTTTCCAATGAATGAATCTGACAGCTGACAAGCTACATTCACAATTGTTGGTCCTAAGACGACTTTGCCTTCCAACAAAACTACGGGCATTAATGCTCTCTCTAGAATCTCTCAAGTGATGTCAGTTAACATAATGAAGTTGAAAATGCAAGTAACTTTTTGTGATTCATAAAATCTCCTAATTTAATGTTTCCTTCATGAAGCCTCATATCTATCCTTCCCTTTGCCCCTATGTTAATTGCATCTTTTTCTTTCAAAACTAATTTTCATAGCCCAAACCACAACATGTCTTATATAGATATTTTCCTTTTCTTACATTTTCAAAAAAGTTTTGAAGCAAAATTTGTCAAAACATGCTTTGAAGCTTTCACATGGTGTCTTGAAGAAAAAAACTTATTAAATCTAAATTCTTTGAGAGCCATAGCAGACAAGAAAAAAACTCGTAACCCCTTAACATGTCCCCCCAAATCCTTATTTTTTTACTGTTTTTACAAAAAACAATTATTAAAAATTAGAAAAAACGTACCCATATCCATCTCATCATCTTCATTGAGATAGCGATGGTCATCTATACAAGATTCAGGTTCTGAAGTCATCGAGGCTACTGAGGGTGAAGCTCTTCCTGAAACATTTCCTGGCACCCGCAGATAACTTTGGCCTCCGAACGGATCGAGACGATCCCCTATAATAAGAAAAGATATAAAATTTTACAAGTTAGAAGCTTTCTCTTAAGCATATCGTTCGTACTTGAGTTGTTTGAGATCATCAGGAGATTAATTAATTTATTTGGGATTAAATGCTAATGTGGATCATGAAAAAAGTTTTTCCATGAGACGTTCGAGAGAGACCAGTCAGAGACCGGAAAGGAGAAAGTTGGAGAAGAAATTGAAACTTTTGAGAGTTTCCACCTTTTTATGCATTTTCAGTTATTCAAGTGTGGAAGACCTAACTGCGACAGTTGGAAGGTTCAGAAGTACATAAGGAATAATAGAAGAGACATTTGAAGACAACGAGACAGACTCCAAGAGAGAAAAGGAAAATTTGAGAGAGAGCGAGAAACAATGAATAATTGAGGAAAAATAAAAAAGATTATAGTGATAAAACAAATGATGAAACAGAAAATGGGGAGACCAAGAGGGAGAAAGAGAGAATAGGAAAATGAAGAAGATATGGGAGAAAAGACACGGTGAGCTTTGTCTTCAAATGAAGGAACAGAAGGCCAAAACTTTGCAAAAGTTTAAAAATCAATATGTTTCGCTTCGAAACGATCTTCTGATTAGAATAAAATCATAAGCTGAACTTAAAGAGATGAAGCTCGAAAATAAGATCAAACATGAGAAAGCACAAAACATTGTTACCTTTCGGTCTACTATTTCCCAATGATGGGACTGTTCCAGTACGTCGAAGACCCAAATTGTTTTTATCATTGTTATTAGCGCCATTTTCGCGAACAGATGCCCAGCGAACGACTCGTCGTTGTTTTTCCTCATCAAGTTGTTCGAGTGGTTCAGGAGAGGAAGAACCGTCTAGGCTCATTCTGGATATTGAATGGCTTCACCAAGCTTTGAAGGAAGTTAATTTTTGGTAGGTAAGCAATTATCCAACGATTATTATATAGCAGTTTCTTAAGGTAAATTGTAGCAAATACAAATAAACGATGTAAAAAAGGAAGAAAAACAAAAAATATCTAATATTGAAAACTTAAAAACCATGAATTTTGAGAAAAAAAGAAGCTTTCGTATGGTTCAAAGGATGCGAGAAATAGACTCGGCACACGTATCAGCACATGTCCAAATAAGAACAATAGGTGAAAAGGTAAGAAAAAGCTTTTTTTTTAATGAGGAATGAGAATTGAAGAATAACATGAAAAGTATTACTTTAAGCTAAAAATAAAGTGAAATATGTGATGAAGCTGTTTGGCTACCGAGCAAAAAGCTGAAAAGCTCATATGACCAGTTGCGAAGAGAGATCAGTTTAAATTTTATCAAGCACACCAACCTGTTAAGTTCGTCATGTTAATCAGATAAATATTGTAAGATATGTGTAAATGAGGTGTCTTAATATTATAAAATGAGCTCATCTATCCCTTTGAATGGCTTATAATAAAGGATGAAATGGAGAAAAGGTTAAATTTACGGTATAACATGATAGGATGAAAGGGGAATCTATTTGAAAACATTGCCAGAAGCATTTGATAATAGGATGTAGTTGGAAAACGAACTAAAAGGAAAGAAAAAGTTAGAATTACATTGAATGAAGAGAGAGAGAGATAAAGATATAGATAGAAAGAAATTAAAAAATTCTACTTGAAAATGAGAGGCAAACAAAAGATATACGAGGGAGCTGGTGATTTAAAGAGAAATAAGGAGAAGAGAGAAAGAAGAAGAACAATTCCTAAGAGACACATGAGGAATGTATAGAGAGAGAAAAAGAAAGAGAAAAGGAAAAGAGAGAGGGAGGCATAGCAACATACGAACCAAAATCCGTCTCCCACTCTTATTCTTACAAGCTCATTTTTCACTTTCAGAACTTCAGATTTAGAAAGGAAGTAACACATCCAAGTTCAAATATGAATTCTCGCTTTTGTCTCATGTAAGTTTCAAAATAAGAAGAGACGAAAGAAAAGGAATTAAGTAGTTTATACATGCTCGTTTACATGCAGATTAAATTCTTTGCTTATCCATAATTTGGCTTTTCAGAAGAATATATTTCAACATAATCAATATCTATCAAATATATAATCTTAATTAAATATTTCAAGGTTCGAAGAGATAAATAGAAAAAAAACTTTTTCTGATCAAGTCAAATCATTTTGTTATTTTTTTAAATAATGAAAAACACTCTTTTTTTTCATTTAATTTACTGTAGTACTGGGTTACTAAACAATCTCTCATACTTCTTTGATCTTTTAAATTGCTCTTTTATCTTCTTCAAATCAATCAATATATTTGTTTTATGAATATTTAGATTTACCACGAATGGAACCATATGGAGAGTCTGCAGCTTCCATTTCAGTTGGAGTTGCACACTTCAGCGTATAAATATATTCCTGAACATTGCTCGTTTACATAAATGAAACAAAACAAAACAATTTTACTTCTTTTTTACTACTCGGTAAAGAATCCCAATCTGAATTTACGGAATCATTGCATTCTTCCATATTATCTTAAAATATGTAATAATAATTAACCGAAAGTCATTATTATATGAGTCATTCACATTTGAAAAAAAAAGTAACAACAAGAGAAAAACGAACGGATATCTTTGAAATCGAAAAATCAAACGAGGTGACCAACAGAAAGCTTCGGCACGCAGCAAATGACGTAATCACGTGAGATAATACTCATTTATAACTTCACACGCAAAGAGCGCAATCGCTCACTTGATTCATTTGTTCTTGTTGGTGACACGAAACGGTTGTCTTAACTTTTTTTCCTCATATTCTCTTCTTCTCTACTCCGGTTAAATATCTCTTTCCTCACTTCAACCTCATTTCATCATTTTTTCAATAGTTCAGAAATCTCTAAAAGGAAATATTGATAAGCTACAAGTATGTCTTGTAAGTGGAATGAAAGGTTCAAGTCTTCTCAAAAACCCTTTTGAACACGTAGAAGCATTATGTAAGCGGAGGATTTCTAAAAGCTATCAGATATTTAAAGACGTAATCTGACACAAAATACATAAATATGATTTTTTAATTGAGAAAAATATTTTACTCTTCAGCACATTATAAATAAAAGAAGAAGAAAACAAATCAAAACGTTTGTTTTCATCTGTTCACCAATTTCGGATGTTTCCTCCGCAGCACAATGGACCGAAAAATATGTGACAAATATGGAAAAATTCATAGGAACATATAAAAAGAATTTCATAGCAAATTTAGCTTAAAACTCAGATTCTCTCGTTTCCGAGTCGTTCAGAGTAGGAATTTACACGGCCGGTTGATTTGTTAGACTTCAGGAAAGAAATGAGTGGGAAACGCTAAGCTCTCATTTGCTAGCTTTTGCTGTCTAACATGAACTCAGGTAATTCAATATGAGAAATATGGTTCTTTTTATTTTGAAACTGAAATGTTTTAGATCTATCAGATGTTGAAGTTGAATGTTCGTTCCATCTCAAGCAAACTGTTGATTTTACAAATATCAAAATTCAAACAATGATGCAGCTGCTAGATCTTCCAGAAGGTCGGACATGTCACAGCCCAGCAAAAAGGTGAGAAAAGGACAGAATCATAGCTCATCTCATCCAAAAAAATGACAAAAATTCAGAGACGAGAAATATGAAAACAAAGAATCTCAAACAACATTTGGCCAAAACGAGTCAAGGGATTCATCAACAATGACGGAAACAGTTAGGTATCAGGTAATGTCCGGTTTAATTATATGAAATAAGCAAGTATAAGAGAGAGAAACTTGATTCGAAAAACAAATTCCTCTTTAAGGCATAATGATGGTTTAATTTGTCATTTATGACGTTTCGTGTGTGTTCAACTAAGAAAAAGATAGAGATGAGCAGACTTATTACAATTGAAACGTATAGGAATGAATAAAATCTCAAAAGAATGAGAGCAGCAAAAAGAAGCTGAAAAGAAAAATACGTAAAACATTGAAAGAAATAAGAGAGCGGGATGGGAAGAAGATAAAAACACAACTGTTCTCCAGAAATTGGACCTCATTCACAAACTTTTCACTATACGTCAGCTGAGAGTTTCGTGAGCAGTCATTTTTTTTGGATTTCAAACAAATTAACCAAAAACAATGTTAAATATTTAACAAAAAAATTTCTGAGAGAGAATAGGAGGAGGATTGGTGTTTGTAACATGCAAAACACATGCTTGACGACAACGATATTAGAAAACTCTTGCTTCTTTCAGAATTTTTGTGGAATGGCAGATATAATTGCGTCTGACCGAATGAGCATTCATCAAAATGTTGAACATTTTCCTGAAACAGCTTTCGATGCCATACTCTGGATGTTGTCCATCGTCATTTATAGAAGACAAGTGAATATTAAGTCTTCTGCCTGCTATACAAAAATGAAAATTTACACATATTATTACAGATTGAGATTATGCTCAATGAGTGCAGCATTGATCAACTGCAAATTTTGAAATCATTAAAAAGTGGTTCACGCAAGATTTATAAAGCAATATTCAATGAAACAAAGGTATTTCATAAAAAGGAGTAAAAACATAAAATACTATATGCATAATCTAATATTATATTAAGGTTTATATTTCTTGAGAGATAGACGAACTTTCTGAGAAAGACAAACACCAGCAGTTGTAGAAAACCAAAATCCATTTAAAGCTTGACGAGTTTCCTTTTCCTTTATACCAATATAAAAATTGTTATTGATTATATATGGTGAGTATAATTTACGCTCTTCCTCACTCTTTTTGAACCTTAAATAGCTTATTTCCATCAAAAACGAACAAAAACATCGAATTTTTTCAACCCCACCATATGCCATCAGCTACATCATTCCAAGGAAAAGTGGCACATTTCAGCTTCTTGCTCTCACAAAACTGGTTTAACAAGTCCTTAAAAAGAATTTTTTCTCTATCCTCCGGGCAAAAGAAACTTGATCGTATAAGCTAGAATTTTTCAAGAGTAACTGTTCCATCTTCACGAATGCTTGTAAAGAATCGGATGTCGGATTCACGAGCATGGGATCAAATGATAGGCTATCGTTCGACTAAAGTTTTTTTTTAAACTGAACAAAACATTGAGAGAACTGATACTTTTGTGATTTTCCCTTTTATGGGAACCATCAGATCTTCAGTTTGGTTTCTGGTGAATAACTGAAGTGGTTCTTTCAACCATACAGAATCTGGCTCTATTAGAACGAATGTTACCGCTTTCTGAAAGAGATGTTTAACGAGATGAGAATGAAGAGAAAGAGAGAGAGAGAGAGAGAAAGAGAGAGAGAGAGAGAGAGAGAGAGAGAGAGAGAGAAAAGAAAGTTACTTTTTCTCTCACATATAGAACATTAGGTCCGCGGTCATATTAAACAGATAACTATTAAAAGACACCAAACAGAATCAAAGCAGTTGCTGCCACGGGCTTGTACGAACAGCTGTTGTAGAAAACATCTTCAGATGCCGTTGTGAGTTTCTCAGAGTGCAAGAAAAAGCAGTTGTTTCACAGGCGCTTACGCAAAAACCTTAAAACTGATAAGAAACAAGTATATTAAAATAAACCACAGTTTCAAGTTTTAATCGCATTCACTGAAATTAATAGTATAAGTAAAACAGCAGTACAGGTAAGTTTAAAATATTATCACTCAAGCTTGTTTCGAAGATATAGTAAATTTAATCACTATCTGAATCTATAAAAAATAAATAGGAATAATGATTGATTTACATAAAGTTTTACCAATAATTTTTTTTTTTCGAATTATTTGCGAACGTATTTGTGCGTTCTTGATTTCCACAGAATGTCTCTGAAAAGTGAAAACGTCCGTATTGCAAGATTAAACAAAATTTTTACCACACAATCTTCTGTTTCACTCTCAATTTCTTCAAGGAAAGGTTCTTCTTCCGTATCACTTTCTGATTCTTCATCGTTATTTTCTTCAGCTTCATCATCAAGAAAAGAGCACTTAAACACAAAAAATATTCTATCAGTGAACAGATGTATCTCACTTTCTTCGTTCTGTGTTCATTATCAGTTTCCGAGTCACAATCAGTATAGCCCTCGGACTCTGATTGAGCATCACCATCTTTATCATCGCATATTTTTCTATTTTTCCTTTTGAAGACGATAACGTCCTCATCATCGGTAGATTCTTCTTCAGAAACTGATATCTTCCTTTTCCTATTTTCCTACAAACTATATGTGATGACAGTTCGAAATAAGAGAAAAGTAACCCTTCTAAAAAGCCGTTTGTTTTCAGGTTCTAACTTCTTTTCGAGTATATCCAGTTCATCCTCCTCTGCCTCCACTCCCAAATCGTCAGAAACAAACGAATCGTCGTAATCATCATCGTCATTCAGGCTCTCTTGCTCTTCTTGCTCTTGATTAAGAGAGTTCTGAGTTTTGTCTTTAACTCGATCAAATTTATCATACTATTTTGAGAAAATAATATTAACAGTGTGGAATACATGAACTTACTGCACATTCTAAATCCGAGCTGTCCCCTTCATAGCAAAATGGAGGAACAACATATTTATCGAACCCATTGCAAATGGGAAGAGTACCAATACTCACTGTTCCAGACTCAAAAATTAGATCGTGGTTTGAGAAAAAGCTATGCAATTTGTTTCTCCATCTGAAGTAATCTGAAACCTAGTTTTTGTAAAATATCTGAAGTTTAAAGTTGGACAAAATTTAACTAACCTTCTGGTAGAGATTGTGAAAGACCTGTTAATCTATTAATGAGAATTGGGCAAAGTGCGAGTGACTTCAAATTTTTGCAAGTTTTTATAGTCCTCTTTAGAACTTCGATAACGACATCACTGAATGGAATATTTCAGAAATCGTGAAACAACCTACTTTTCATCAGATATTGGTAAACAAAGAATTGAAAGCTTCTTAAGATCAGGTATAACTTCAATAATGTGTTCCAAGACAACTTCGAAACTTTTGATTCCGTAAACCTGGAAGACATAAGTGAATATTCTGAAATAAAGTAGGAGAATACCTGTACATGGAACTCTTCCAGGTCGGGAAAACGATTAGGATCATCTAGTTTATCGATAAAGTTCAATAAGGAATCCAAGAACTCTTTCTTTGCGTTTAAGGAAACTACGAAAGATAATGTTAAACTAGTCAAGGTTGGGGGTAGTAGTATGTCGAGATTAGTTAACTGAAAAAAATCTCTAATTTCGTTGAGTTAAAACTAACCTACTAAACACATATTATCTACATGGAAAGAAAAGTGAGTCATTTTTGTGAAGATTGATGAGCATTTTCTAGGCCTTTTTTCTGACAGCAACCACCCACTAGGCATCGCAGAATCCGTTGAGGATTTTATGAAGATTTCCAACGTTTTAACATCACTCATTATCTTACAAAAGTAATAATGAGAAACAAAAGAAAAAAATTACCTTTCCCAATAAAGCCATCAACTGCGGTATGTAGTATTCAAGTGATACCACTGGCATTGAGTGGAGGTAGAGCTAACATAGATATAACAAACGTAAAGCATAACTTGATATACCTTAGCATGATCCGCGAAATGGTAATCATAACTTTGCACAGCTTCGTAAGTAAACAGACTCTGTATTATCAAACCATAGAAACAATAATACAAGAATAAGAACCTCTAAGACTGAATCAATGGAGCACAGTCTATTGAGACCTTGGTTTAATTCTCCCCATTGCAAAGTATGGAACGAATATTCCTTCTCACACATTACTTGGAAAAGCTGAAAAACAAATAATACTTTTTCGGTTTTAAAAAAAGTTTCAACGCTTGATGGGCTATTCCAGAATCCAATTCTCTTCATTTTTGGGAATGCTCGATAGCAATAATCTCTTCCGTCCTAATAGAACATTTATAAAGTGAGTGTGCAATAGTTCAAACCATTGAGGACTCAGAAGCTTTAACAGGAATGAATCCAGCAACTGTATACATATTTCTCGGGGTATAATTACGTCTATTCCAGAATAATTGATAACTATTCAAAAGCACTTCCATATCAAATCGAGTTCTGAAACCAGAGAAACTATTGTGAAACCATTGACAATGCACAAACGCGAATTTAGGTGCCCGGAACCCTAAAAAAAGATGTGCAAGGCCCTGGCAATTCAGAACAGGCCCAATATGTTCTACTAACAAATGACCTCGACGAAAAGTAATTGAAGCATGTGTTAGCTTGTGTGGACTAGGTAAAACCTAAAATATTTGTGGTTGACGGTGAATATCCAGAGTACTACTTGTATGAATTTCGACTCAGCTCTAGTCCATACAAACACTTCTAAGTTCGGAAGATGCGGGAAGAGATTTTCATGCATTGCAAGTTTTGCTGTGTTCTATGAAAACATATCTGATTATCTAAATCAAAAATATGTGAAAACCTTAATATCTCCCAAGTTCAATATGGCGATATGAGAACTTTGCTTGGAAACAATACTCAAGAATCGGGAAGGCCTCAGTAAGTAATCGTCATAGGTTAAGTTTATGCTTCTGCAAATTATCGAACAAGTTATCGCTTGTCAAATCCGAATATACCCCTTATAATAAGTGTGGTAAAGTTTCTTAATCCGTTTTTGTAAAACAGCCGGGCATCTTCTTATCTTCTTAATAGATCCTCTAAGCCAATGTAAGCTTGAGCTTTGAAAATTAACTAGAAACTTGAAATAAATAGATACCCTCATCCCTCACCTAAATTTAAACTGCTGTCCCCATGACTTTCTCCAATTTTTTCAAGCAGACTTAACAAACGGCGAACATCTTCATGTAGCTCTGCACAATCGTCACTTTTCATTTCCTTAGGTTTTAAAATAATAGGATTCTGAAATTATTTTTTTTCAATAAGACTTCTCCGACAAACTTGATTAGAATACACAACACTAGCGTCAACAGTTTTATTCAAACTATTAGCAATGGCTCTGTTACCAATAACTTCACATACTTCGCTCACGGCACGAAATCTTAAAAGACGCTTTCATTGTTCAAAAAAAATGTAAACACCTCAGTAAGCTCGGCAATGAGTTCCGCGAGAGTTGCCTTGCGATCTCGTGAAGGAAATCCCTTTCCAGTACAGCCCTTTCTGAATCGAGAGTGAAGTCCAAAAGAATCAAAAGAAAACTATTACCATTCATAATGTCACAACTATAGTCATTTGTCATTTCGTCCGAAAAATATAAAAAAGTTGATGAGCAGAAATAAAATTTCCAAAATATTGCAGTGACTCTTGAACGCATTCGAATAAAAACAATGTAAAACAGCTCAGAATGACTTATTATTTAATTGGCAAAACTGAAGATTAATTTAATAATTTAATGATAGGAATGTTGACTAGAAACGTTTTTGGAAGTGAGAACATTCTATATTCCTAGAATATGAGAAGGAATGAAGCATAAACAGATTTCATGATTGAAGAGAAATGTTGCAAGCTTGATGGTCAGAATAGAGAGGCGAACTCGAAGTTTACACCAAAGTTAAGATATGAAAATTTTTTGTTCCGTAAAACATCTTCAATTCGCGGTAAACTGTAAACAAACAATTTGTAAGAGAGGTAACATTTGCATCGTCTACCTTCTCATGGATTCCTTGTGATAACTTTTAAGAAGTGTATCCGCTTCTGTTTTCTCGTGAACTGTTCGTAACATTTCATTCAGTGTTCTTTCCTAAACCAATCTTTTAGAACCATCTAGTGATTACTAATAACATCAGCCATTTCTTCCGAATTGGAGTATTTCTTGTTCAGATCACGGTATCGAAGATGTAATTTCACTTTCAGAAGCTCGAGTTGCTTACCCTTATTAGTGAATTTCAAAGAATCTCTTTCTTTGATCAACTCGAGCCATCTGATCAATTCTGCTTGATTATTGGGTTCTGAAAGTTTTATTTTTCAAAATAAAGATGATATGTGATATGACTTACCACATTCCAGTATCAAGACTTTTTTTTTAATCTGTTTACTTATTTCTTCTAACCTTATGCCGTTCCTGTCAATAGTCAACTGCAATTCTTGAGCACTCTGACTCAATTGCAGATCTCTGTCTCTAAACATGAACAGCTAAATTATCTATCGGCGAAAAAAAATAAAACTTTTTGAGCTTTTGAGCCTTTTTGTGGAAATTCTTCAATGTTATGGCATCAGACGGGATTTGTGAAGTATTAACAGAGGCAGAGTCATCAAACATTGAAAAACAATTTCGTGGCGATTCCTTGATAGATCTAGGCGAAGGAGGAACTGTAGCTACTCTTGGTAGCTCAGCGCAAAGGAAATTGTCTGTTTTTCCAACAGAGTGAAGATAACTAGAAGAGTTAGTCTCTCTTTTCTTTTTCTCCTTCTTTTTGAACAGATGATAAGGAGATTCTAACATGCCAGTTTCTTTCTTGCTTTCTATGTGCAGATCATCAGATTGAAAAACAGACTTTTTTGTTTTTTCTAAATGAAGATCATTGTGGAGGAAAGTAGTAGTTAAACAGTTCTCATTTGAAAGATCAAGAGGCTCAGAATGATCTTTGTTTTTGTCAGTTTCCTTGGAAAACAATAATTATTAGAAGGAATTTGAGCTTGCCTTACTGCTTTGATCAAAGAAGGTACACTACTAGATAGCCCGTTCAACGATTCTCTCCATAGTGATGGCATTTGTGCCAGTAAAGAGCTCGATCGAGGCTGAATAACATTCAGGTTGTAATAGAAAAAAACCTCATTATACCTTCCTAGCGCTCGGTGTGTCGTGAATGAGTTCTGTGTTGAACTTTTCTGGAGTGCCGTGCTCTTCTTCAATTATATTACTTTTGATTCCTAATTCATGGTCTGATTTCATTTTAGCTTTCAATCTCATTTCTGATTTGAGTTTTTCCAATTCTTCTTCTTTTTGCTGAATACTCTTAACAATTAGACGGATTCACAAATTATATAAACCTTTCTTATACAAACGCTCAAAGGAATCTTAAACTCTGAAAACCCTGTTTCAGAAGGAACAGTTGCAATACTGCGAGCTCTATCCCTATCAATAGCTTCCGTTGAATTTGTTGATCTGAACGTTACTTCAGTACGGAACAAAGGCTCATCGGACCGCTAATACATATAATAACAATCAGTACGTCAAAAAATGTTCGAATATTACCGTAGGTGTTCCATCTGGAAGTAAACTCTTACGCCTCTGATTCATACGATTAATTATGGACATCAACTTAACAAAAAATATTATTGGACAAAAAACTGAAATTTTTACTTGTTCATCAGTTACAGGCATCTCAGGGTTTTCATCATCAAGCTGTAATACGGATTTTTGAAACTCTTCCAGATCTGCTTCTTCCAAGTTCTCAGAATCTGATACACTTAATTCTCCATCGCTATCCTGTTTTGAATCTAATAGTAACTTTCGTTTTTTTAAGGAAAGAATGATACTACTCCTTTGCTTGACGTTCGACTGCTCATCTTCTTCGCTTTCTGAATCATCCAACTTTGAATACTATAAAAAAGGAAACATTCAGCAGTTTATCCAAAATAGTTTTCTTGAACTAGCCTCAACCGTTTTCTCTACATGGTATCCAAACTCAGCACGCTCGGGGGTTCGAAGGTTTTCACATGTTAACTCAGAGATCGGCGAAATTATGGAACGAGATTCTTTCATATGCTGAGGCGTTGACAGTATATGATGAAAACAAGAAGCAGGGGTGTCTTTAGATTCGCTAAGAAAATGAATACAGTTATTCAAAAAAAACATAAGAACTCACTTCTCAGAAACAGACTTCATAGGTAGTACCGCTAATGACTGTCGTTTTCGATTCACCCTTTCCAGTTGGCTAATTTTTTCCTTGAGAGGAATACGCGAATGAACATTACAAAACAACCTGAGAGTATGTAGAGGTATTGGGTATTGGAATGAAAAACGTCCATACTTTTTGGGGTGTATAAGATCCAGCTCTTTATCTTTACCATACTCCCCTACTCGGAGGATTTGAGAACAAATGGAGCACCGAAAACAATTTTTGTGAATGTAAACAGATTCAATCTGAATTCTCTCTGTTAAGTACACCACCTGCAAAATATAAAAAAATATCAGAAAGTATGGGTAACAAGCCTTTTCACAAAAATCACATAGTGTCTGTTTGTGAACATTCAAGGTGTCCGTACACGTTCCAGAATCGTCTTTTCTTTTGAGTTGTGCTGAACCACTGTTCTGAAAAAAAATTATTTATGTTTCTTGTATTACTTGAATAATGCCTTCAACCCATTTTCTTTCTCGGAACCCTCCGAAAAATCCAAAGGTGTTTCTTGGTGACAAAACTCTGCGAAATTATACTGAACTTTCTTGGAGCTTCCTTCTTTTTGCAACTTCTTATCCTAAGCAAAATATGGAGAGGGCACAGTGAAAAAGTTACTACTTTTACAATGAAATCATTTAACTTCAAGTTTTCTTGACCACTCTTTTTTTCTTGCTCTGAAAACTTTTCTCCGGCATGTCTGGAAGTGGGATCACTCTCTTGACGCTTAAGGCGCTCAAACCGCTTGACTGATTCATACTCTTTGGTACTCTAAGAAAAGAAGATAATTTCTTGCAAATTCAATAACTTGTTACACTAGTTTTGTCCTCTGATTTGAACGATTCCAGAAGATCTGAAGCTAACTTTTCAATTGGCTGTGTAGCCCTACGATAAGCTCGAAGGCGAGGTTTTTCAACAATTTTTCGTTTGAATGATCTTGGAGTAATAAGACATTGTTGAACTAATTTCATATCTTTCCTGGAATATAACTGTATAGGCAGGAACAACAAAAAAATTACCGGATAACGTTCACAATTTGTTCTAAATATTCCGCTTTGCGGTTTTCTTTCAAATATTCCCATGCGCTGGGACAACATGGTATTGGAACGTTGAAATTTAACTCTGCTGCATCAAAGCATACCTACGATGATTTTGAGATCAGCCGAATGCATGATTTATAATAAAACCTGCAAGCGTTTATGAGCGTCATTTAAATTCAAAAGATAAAAGTAGTCTAATGACTTCGGAGCAAATTTCGCAATCAGTCCACCCAGTGCTAGGCCATCGCACCAGCTGAAATAAAGTTAATCAGGTATGAGCACTAGAAACTTTACCTGTTATTGAGATCAATCACTTTCAATTTGTAATTCATAAGAGCATAACAGCAAAACTTCCATAGTGAGTATCTCGTGATGCTGGCGATTTCGCGAGAGTGAGCTGATCCTTGATAATTCAATGGGAGAGGTTCGCTAACGGGTACTGAAAAACACTAGGACTGTTTTGTGCCTACTATGCCCATGCATCTGCGCATGCATTAATTTCATTTTGAGGTATTCAAGACGGATAACGGTCGCATTCTCACGTAATTTTCAAAAAAGATTAATGATATCTTTCCACATATTTATTTTACACTGGAAAATAACTTACAAGATCGTGGATTATCCGAGTAAACAAGGCTAACCACTTCGTCCGGCTCCAAGCACAAACCTGGATGCAAATATCTCGTACGTGGATCGATCGTATACTGAATTTGAATGAAAGAATCTTTTATATATATATATACTAACTTTACTAATCAGCTTGTGCATGTTATCCTTGGTGACTTGAGTTAACAAGCGATACACACTTTCACGTTCTGCGATCATTTCCAAAGGACCTGTGAATGATATATTTCGATTGTGTGTTAAAGTTTTGTACCTTTTTGGTTAAGGCCATAGTTCCTCAATAGCCAAGCTGTGTCAAAAACGCCGAGAAAGCCTCTCGCACAACCAGATCCTGTAGGCCAGAACGGCTAGATGAGAGGAGTTTAATTATACAATTGCGACTGAATACCTCGTGAAGAGAGTCCCCCACAATACTCAACAACAAACGTTTACCGTTACTTTCCACAAGACGAACAGAGTTTTTGGCTGAGTAAAGACTCGTGAAGTCGAAAGCAGCTATATCCTTCTCCCCTCTATGATTTTCCGCGAACTCTAGTGCGGGTAAGGCCCCTGGAAAATGTCATATAATCATACTTCTGACGGTTATGCACCATTTGTGGCGAAGTGAGCAGCTTTAACAGCATAGGCGCATAGGGCCTCTTTGTCAAGGTTGTTGGAAGAAAGAAGTGTGACGGCATCATCAGAATCCTAGGAAGATATGAGCCTAGTTCAAATAATAAGAATACCTTTTTCAAAACTCCCATTTCTAATAAACTATGCTTTTTGGCACACATAACGAAGTAATGAGTTTCATCCTAATAGATTAGTTCAGGAGCTATTCTAATATATAAATATCCTACTTTGTAATAAACAATATTTTCCAGATCAACACCCGTAGTTTCATGCATCTCTTTGAAGAAAGCTTGGTTGAAGATATACGCTACTCCGCTAAACACAGCCTTATAAACGAAATCATTATGGAACGTGTACCTGATCTCCGGAACTTTCTCCTCCGCCGGTGTTTTTTTATTAATGAAGTTAGCTGTTATGGCTATAGCTAACTTTCCTCTCAATTCATCTCTCCGAAATCCTGGTACAGTGTTCCTCTTACCATCTGCTCCAATCAGAACATCAAACTCCATTTCTGACAAAATATGTCCTGGTGGTTCAAGCATAGCTTTAAATCCACATTCTATTTATCATTGAACTTAAGAAAATGAAGAATACACAAAAAGTTACTTGATTCAATTGAAGGAAATACTATTTCCTTGAAAGAAACTCCTTCGTGAACCTGTACACCAAAACAAAGAGCTACTTTAAGCAGTATACATTGTAGTTGTCGGATGCCTAAAATTTTAAAGAATATATCTGTAAACACTAATGAGTAGCAACTTATGTGTTCAATGCTCCCTGTGCAAAACTTAGGATAAAAAATTTTTGCTCCCAAAGCCTTGATATCATGTATAACAAATCCCCATAGATGGAGCACATTATTTCTACTGAATTTTTCCCGCTGTTCTACAACAACCACTCTGTTTCCAAGCAGAGCACACTCTATCGCCATACGAAGGCCACAAGGTCCTGAAAAATTAAAATAAAAAACGGAAAAGCTTAAACTGAACCGGCTCCAATAATTAATGTCGTAAGTTTGTCGGCAGCCTTTTGCTGAAGGTATTCTTTTTGATTAACTCTTTTATCCAGAAGTTTCCACAACTTCTCAGCTTTCCAGTCTTTGAACTTGCGAAGTCTCAAACAAAAAAAACATTCAGTACTATACTGGTAAAATATACCCTTCGTATACATTTTTTCCTTCAGAAGGGTCTATTTCTAAAGCGAGACATAGCTGGAGAAACGTCTGTTGAATAGTACGAAATGTTGATGCGGAAACAAAAGCATCAAACGAAGCTGAAGCGTCCATATTTTACCAACTTACCGTTGAAAACATGAATTCTATAAATAATTAGATTTAAAACAATACTATTTACATTAAAAGACAAGGGGTACAGTGAGGTAAAACAGCAGATTCTTATGACAAAAGCATTCATCAATTTAACAAAAATCAAATTCAGTCTCCACTCTCATCGTAAACTTCTCTATTCTTTTCGCTCAGGACTAGAAAGATTCAAAACGCGCAACAACAAAAAGGTGGGCTAGTTGGGCGAAACTAAGATTCTCCTTCGCATTCACACTCACTCACAATTTTGTGTATAAAGAGCCGCATTTAGTGCGGCGGCGTCAAGCAAAATTCGTTATGTACAAAACGAGGAATAAAGAGTCGGAAAAGAGGCAACCAACCACCTCTTGTGCACGTCCTCTTACTCTCACATCATATTTTACAAAAAAAAAATATGCACGACTCATATGGGGATTATCATTATACTGAACAAACCAAATACGTAGCCATTCAATATACATCAGTACTTGCATGTTCTCTATAGCAATAAGCAGAAATGGACAGCCTTGTGTTTCCAGCACCAACTAGGGTAGATTATCTTTATCAAAATTTCAACAATATGAACACAACAATAATAACAACAAACAACTTGGTTAATGACGATAACGTTTTATTTCTGCTTCCCATTTCTTCTTCACAACTTCATATAAACGTAATGTAACACGGGCATCCGTTACCTTAAGCGATTCTTATGTTTCTAGCAAATTTCAACTTACCGAGTCGTGTTCTCCTTTTTGAATTTCAATACCTAGAACGGATTCTGCCAATTTTTTCAACGAAGGCATCTGTAGCTTCAAATTAAGCACCTGATTGACAAGTCTCTACATACCCTTCCTTCGAAATTGGATAAACTTTTCAATAGATTACATCTAGCAGTATCTCTGATATTTTTTTTGCTATGAGCAATGTTCAAAACCTTCAAAATAAAATGGGTGCTACTCAGTACCACAGATAACTTACCCTGAAATCATTATGAATCGCATGACCAACAACTGTTTTATCTTTCAGCAATTTCGAAACTTCAAACTGGACAGTTTGAAATGGTTTCCCTTTAATGAGGAGATCATAATGAAAGTAAATTATGAGAAAAAAACCATTGACCAAGTTTCCTGGACGCACTCCACTTACAGAAGTTCTGTAATCTGTAACTTTATCGGTAGGTTTAACATAAGAGTCATAAACTACGTCTCCTTCCTAAAATTGAAAATAAAACATTTTTCTTTAAAAAAAACAACACAAAGAAAAAACACCTACGGAGTTGACTATGGAAACTCTTGCCAATACATCATCATTTCCTTGATAACCACCACCCACATACTCACAATCGAGGGCTACCAAATTATCACTAAAACATCCAAAATCGATTTAAGAACATAGTAACAAATCACTTCTTGGTCTTTTTCAGTACTTTCGGCTCAAGGGATTCTTCATTAAGAGCGTCCTGAAGTTTTTGTTTTCGATGAAAATTCGCCTAAAAAAAATAGAAACAATATAACAGACCATAATACCGCCAAATTTCCTTTTGGTTTGCGTTTAACTACTTTGCCTCCCGCCATTTCTGATTTTTCCTCTCTCATTTTCTGAAATCCGTAATCAGTATTTATCACAAATGAGTATTATACCATTTTCAACACTTTCCAGGCGGGAGAAATTGATGCAGGCTCTACAACCTGTGCTGCACCTTTGATTTTAGTCATTCTAAACACCTAATAGATTAAATGCTGAACAGGAACTCTGTTATGAAGAACAAGTTATAACTACATTTGTGCAGTGTAGCTTTTACATTTTCAACGGGTACTGCGAGAGAATTTTTGATCACACGACTAAAATATTACTTACGGTAACGTTTAATAGCTTTTGTAGTTATGACCTTGGATGCCATTGTGAGAAAATACAAACCGTCTTAGGAAGTACTTTTTTTGTAAAATTTGAAAAGAAAAGCTGAATAATAGAAGAAATTCTCAAGATTTTCAGCATAACTTGTTGGATCAACCGACCAGCGTGCGGATAAACTTATAAATGAAAAGAATGTATAAAAAGTTAGTAATTGGTTGGTACTTGTTGCCACTCTTTTAAAGCTGAAGTGTGAAAACGTTATTGAAGACTTTAAGATTATTTATTGTTTTGGTTATTATTCGGTTTTAATGATGAGTATGGTTTGTGTTGAGTGAATAAGTTAATTCGGCTCTTGAGAACTAGTGGTATACTCTTTCAAATATTGAAGAAGCTAGTATTTGAGTGGTGCAGAAAAGCATTCATCATGGATTTAACTAATTGTGATGTTATTAGATTTTCGAATAAAAGTATAATGCAAATTCGCGCTGTCTTAATCCTGAAGTAACCTTCGAATGAATGATGTATATTAATAATCCATCTATTGAATTGATGTGAAAACTCGTGTCCGAAAGTCGAAACTCTTCAATATGAATCCAGACATTCAATTCTTTATGATAGCGCTCTAAAACATATTCAACAATGAGCGTTTTGTGAACTCATTGTTTGCAAATGTTTTATAAGTTTCTTTTCGAGTCTTCAGATGAAAGTTAATGATCTCAAGAAAAAATTTCGAATGACCATGTTCAAGATTCTTTGTGAATCCAGATTTATCTTAAAGTTATTAAATATATCCTCAGCTGTTATAGTGGATTGAATGTTGCGTTTTTCCGTTTTCTTTCCCAATATATTTCACACATTCAATTTCAAAATGTATGTTTCCAGCGGTGCTATGATTCTTGTTCAGTTCCCAATCATTTTAACATTCATAACGCCAGAAGTCTTTAGCTACTCTAAGGAATTCATAGGATCAGGTAGTTTTAAAAACATTTAACTCATAAATTCTCTCTAAGTTAAAAAAGTTTCTGGAGATGCTAACATACAGAAAATTCAGGAAAATCTAGGTAACTGTGTTTTCATGGTGAGTTATAAATTCTTTTAGATGTCCATACTATATACGATAAGCACAGCCTGAATTTGAAGGATAAAACAAAAGAAAATAGTAATAGAGAAACGAGTGGAGGTTTCTTAATTATTTCTTTAATCTCTCATGAAAAATTTCAGATAGTTCTTCAGCCATTCCCGTAGAAAGAATCAAAATGACGACTGCATCAGTTGAAGACGAAGTCAAAACAGAAGATCTGAGCATAGAAGATAGGCTGTATAACCAGACAGATACTCTGGACATAGGGATTATAGAACAAAGTCAATATGATATAAGGTGTGAATAATCTATAAACCTGTAACGTTTTAATCATTGTGTTTTCAGAACAAAAACGTTACCAAATGAAACGTCTGGTATGGATGATACAATCTTCTACTCAAACGATATTTTTTCCTCTGGTAAAATTGATTTATTTCCCTGCGTATATAAATGCGCAGTATTGAAGAAGAAGGATCTGGAATGATAGAATCAAATAAACACGAAATACATCCTCCTGCTCCTCCAACATCAGTTGAACTTCGATCAGCTACAATACTGCCGTACTCTTCCGAATCAATCGAAACCATTGAAGGTTCTGGGTTATTGAATGTGCAGAGAGTTTCTCTTCAGCAACCACATTAAGCTTTTCAGAGTGAAGATCACAGCACTATGACGAACGATTATTCGCAAATGAGCAAATCATCACTAGGTTTGTCTCGCCCTCTTATATGGCTCTCTTAATCTTCTTCTTATTTGTTCATACTCATTTTATTTAGAAAAAAATCTGTCTTCGAATTCATTAGATCGTTATGTGCTTAGTCCGTTCGAAAAAACTGTCATGCCCAAACAGAACGGTATGTAATTACGTCATGCTTGTTCCTATAATTACTCAAGATGCCATAAGAGCAACAACAATGTCAATAAATAGCTTGACGACATCAGTGAAGTCTATTAAAACGCTAGAAAGCATATCATCTGCCAAAGAAAGGAAAATATATAATGGAAAGTTATCAGCACGGAAACGTTGGCATCCATTCGTGTTTGACTGCATGAAAGAGGAAGATAATCGAGGAATGCTCTGCAAAGTTTTTCCATATTCTGAATTTCTGACTTTACATGATGCTTTTAGGAATGGGCCTTAGCAGGGTTCTGCAGTGATAACCGACCGACTATGTTCTTATTCTGTCGAAAGACCTGCTTATGCACTGGGCCGGAGCTGGAAATTTTTTAATGGAACCAAACTTTTTTGTGCACTTTTTAACTCTTGTATACGAAGAATCTTCAAATAAAACTACTTAGGCTAAACTTATTTACTACGACTTCTTATTTATTTTTCATAATTACCGCGGAATGTGTTTGTTTTTACAAAACTTACACTTGTTCCATGGTTATTCACTATGATTGAGAAGGGCTTTCACGAAACAAATGGATCAAGTTCTCAGTCTGTCAAATTTGTTTTAAAGAAAGAAGTCAGGAAATCAGTGAAGGCAAATGTTTCTTAAGTGAAAGCGTTTTGTTGAAAATATTCGTTTATAAACAAGTCAGTGTAATTTTCACTGGAAATCTATAAAATCACTGGAAGTAAACTTCATCGAAAACTTTATTAACAACGAAACAGTGATGTTATGTAGGAGGTTACATGCAGTGAATAACTTATTATGACAAATCGAGTGGTAACAGAGGTGAAGATTAGTGTGTTAATCAGTTAAGGCTAATGGAAATCGTATATGAAGTAGTCCTGTTTTATTTTCTAGATCTGTTGCTTGTAGATGCTAAGGAATCCTTGTGATCTCAAGTAGAATATACTCCTCCTACGTTCCCAGTGTGACTAACATTTCCTTCGAACATCTTCACAATGAGCTTGTTCTATTTTCTAGTTACTCAAAACATCTTCTGTTCAGTTATTTGTCAAATAGGTTTGTTCTCATTTTGCCTGTCCCAAACTAACAATTCAAGATATTCGAGCCTTGCTGGGAAATCCGAATGTATTCTCCCCCGTTCCTAGAAATTTGGATAAAAACAGCCTATCTTTCATTCGACAACAATTCGCTCAAAATCCATTCGAGAATGAAGAAACATTTGGAGCCCCAGCAGCATTTGGATCACCGACTTCAAACTTCAACTCTGTGGTTCATAATGTGAAAAGCCGCAATGGAGAGATTGAAATTCAACAATGGGACCAGCTTAACCCCATTCATTCGTAAGACTTTTTTAGTTAACAATTATATCGTATTTTTAAAGTGGGGTACCTCTAGCTGAGAGAAGTTATAAAAAACAGCAGACCCGTTGGATTTCTGATTTTCTTCCGGCGTTCGCATCCGTAAAATAAGCGTAAATTTCCCATTCATGTTTAGAAGAAGCCGGAAATCTTATCCTCGTTTTGATGAAGAATTTTTTGATGAGGAAAACGCTCATAACCAAGCACCCTCTAGACAGAGAAGACCATATAGAAACCGTCAATACTTTTTAGCAAATCCACCAAAACCAAAACCTCTTTTGATAGAGCCATCTGAAACAGGAAACGGGTAAAAAGTGAAGTATCTTCTTAAAATTTTTCATAAATTCACAGGAAAACAGACACAGCAGAACAGAATGGTATCAGTAATGTAACAAATACCGTGGGTAGCAGAAGTTAACAGTTCTTACATGAGATTCAGATTGGACTGAAGGATGAAGAGAAAAGCCCTGAGGATCAGGAAAAAAATATGGCAAAAATTGTTGATAAAATGGATGAAGATACAAAGAAAGTAGAAGAACCTGAAGGTAAATCAAAACTTTTCACCTCACTATTATGGAAGTATTCATCATCAAGAAGATGCGGAACACACAGATCATCAAGAAGATGTCAAACACACAAAAGCTGTGGAGAGAGATGAAACGTCAGGTACGAAAAAGGGAAAAAAAGTTCAAAAGGATGTCGAGGAACTGCTTGACGGAGAAGTTCCTTTAGATGAAGCAAAAACTCAAGCTCTGGTATTTTTTTTCTTATATATTTTTCTAAATAATATTCAGCGCGTACCTGGTAAAAGTTCCAAAAATGGCAAGAAGAAAAAATCGAATAAGTTGAGCAGTAAAAAGTTTAAGAAAACAAAAGTCGATGACGATGAAGGAAAGAAAAAGAAGAAAAAGAAGAAGAAGGACGACGATGATGAAGGAAAAAATAAGAAGAAGAAGAAGAAAGAAAAAAATGACGAAGACGTTGAAGAAGATGAAGAAAGTAACGAAGAAAATAAAGAAGAAGAAGAAGAACAAGAAGAAATTGATGATGACGCTCTCGTAGAAAATTATGATGAATTTGAAGAAGAGGAGTTGGATGATTACTTGGATTCTGAGGAAGATGAGGAAACAAAAAAAAAAGATGATAAAAAGAAGCGGAAGGTAGAAATATTGAGAAGATTCTTAAACTATTTCTTTTGAGAACGACAAGGCAAAGAAAAAGAACAAAAAGAAAAAAAATTTTGGAGATGGTAATGGCAAACTTATTGCAATTGAAGGAGAAGTTAAGGTTGTTATTGAAAATGGTATGTGAGAAAAAATTCAAAAAATATTAGGTGGCAAAGACAGTCGATGGACACACAAAAAATAGGAACAAAATAGAGGTAAGTCTTTATGACTACTTTAAAAATGTTGGCCAAACTAAGAACGGAAAGCACAGTCGAAAGAGCAAACCTCATGATGATGATTATGATTATGATACTGACTACAACAATCAAGATTCTGAAGATCGTAAGATGACTGATTATCCTAGTATTTGTGGGATTTTTTTCAGAAAACGAAGAAAGCAACAAATGTGACTTCTCTGCATTCACAACAGACGTACCGACAGATTCTTATGATGAGCAGATCAAACCCACATCTTCAAACGTAATGATCTAATCTATACTTCTACATTATTTCTTCAGGGCAAATCATTCACTTACGAGAAAGTGGATTATAACGCAGTCCAAGCAACAGACAGAATGTCAAACAAAAAATGGAACTATCGGAATAGAGATAAAAGCAGAAAAAGCAGAAGAGGAGGAACTAAATGCTCGTTCAAAAAAGGCATGCTGGAATACTCTTATTTTCTTATTCTTTATTTTGAGATGTTCCACTTTCGCACGATGAAACGAGCTTGGATAGTCCAATGGAATCAGGTTACCCATTAAAAGCTTGATGACTTATCTATAGGCTTTTAGGCTCTTTGACAGCAGATACCAAAAAAGTGATATCAAAAGGTACGTTGCAATCGCTATGACTGAGATTTTCTATATCAAGAAGGAAAACCAGGCTGTTCCACAGAAAAAGACGATTATCCAACAAAATGTCTGATTTGGAAGTCAGCTGGATATTGTGAAACAAACCAGGTAAAAATATAGGCATGTGTGCTCATTTCCCAGATTCTTAGGCAACACGATTTCTATGGTGTCGTAAAACTTGTCTTTGTGAAGTGGAAACACAGAAAATTTGAAATTCATAGAAAGCAACAATAAAGAAAACATCAACATGTAGCAGTATTCAACAAAATATTCATAAACAATTTACCTCCTCCCTCATCAATCGTTCTCAATTTTCACATTATGATATCTTATACATATCATGTATACTTCAATACAACAACTAGAATTTATATATTTTAAGAAAGATGCAGCTCCTGAATCGCGTAAGACCATTGTAAAACTGTTACTTTGAGGATAAAATGTAACCAACTAAACAATCTACTAGTCAAAAAAACAAATGTAAAATACACTAACTTCCTCTTCATCGTCGTTTCCGATATAAGAAATTCTTCCACCGAAGTCTTTAGACCATTGTCCTTCGCCTAGGAAAAGCTAGAACACGAAAAAAATTAATAATGAGTGGAATAACTATTTTACGTAAGTCTCTAATGCATAATCCTTGTGCTGGAACTGGAGAAGATCGTCATCTCCTACTACTGTATAGCACCCTTTGAGAATCTTGTAAACAGAAGTGCTGATTTTGCAATCTGAGTACGAAGAAATCGAAGAACTCGAGTTACAAACTCGAACGTTCATTACCTTTCATCATACATCCTGTAAGTCTGGAAATGAACTTCAAAGCTTCTGTAGTTCTGAAAGAGTTGAGAAATTGTGACAAGCTCGAATTTCGATTCCGTGTTAGGTTTTCATAAATTTTACTGTAAATAAGTTGCTCAGTTGAGAAATATTGTTCTTCGATACCATTTATTGAGAGGGCCGACCTCCTCAAACTCCGAACATCGTAATATGTTCAACATCTCATTATGACACTGCATCTTAAATATGGGAAAATATTCGCCGCTAAGATGTAAATTTAAATGATTTGCCTTTAGGAACTGCGCTATGCAACATTCGGAAGTATCGGCGAATTTCTCTTGCACATTACTGATACATGCGTCGTTTTTGCACCAATCATTCAGAAACACGTCAAACTGTGGAACACCCTGAAAAAAATCTTATTGAAAAACATAAGCATACACAAACTTTTTTCAGTGGATTATGAAAAGAAATCAAATTAGTAGTGGAGTTCGATACTGCTTTATGCTGTGGTTTAAGAGAGTGAAACCATCCGTTAATAGATAGTCTTGGATAACTCTTAGTCATAATTTCTTTAACTGCGTGCCATGATCTAAAGCGGTAATTAACATAAGCACAATAAATAAAGAGAGAATACTTATTCGAAACTTCGAAAATCATCAGAGCATTCCTGGCGGGATATATTTCTTTCGCTTCCGTTACTGGTAGTTCCTCATCTAGTGAATTAGACCATTTAAAATTATAGAAAAAAATCTACTTACTATCCGAATTGAATAAGATAAGCTGTCCACCATATTCCTTTTTCCAAACATATGGACTCAAGTAATAAACAAATGCAAATTTCCTTGTCTCTATCTAGAAAAAAGGCATAACCTAATCTGAGGAAAGCCATTACCAAATCGTTATGAGGGAGGAGACCATCAAACTCAGAGTAGCAACTCCCATTAACATCTATTTCCTCGATTAATTCCACTTCTGTTATGTTTTGTAAAAATACCTTCACTTCTTGGCTCAAGAACTGCCTATATTAATAAAATTTTATGCAAATTGCTCGACTTTCGTTACCGGAAGGAGTAAAGTTCAGGATATTGAAAAGTTTTAAAACTTTTGAAATCATTTGTTTGATACAAAGAATACAAATCATTTTCTTTGCGCTTCCAATTCGGGAATTCCTGAATATTGCTTTTGTAAATGGTTCTTGAGAAGAAAGAAAACCTGCAGTTCCAATTCCAAATCTTCAACAACCCCTGATGAATTTTCGATGAAATTTTGAAATAAATAATGTGGAAACGGCCTTCTGTCTTCAAAACAATATCAGAGGAATGATGAAAACAAAATACCGAAAAAATTTTCTCTAAAAGTTTTAAAGAACATAGGATCTGTGTATGCCTTCGAGATAGAAAAACTTTTCAGCACAGCACATCTTCTTTTTCTTACTTTTGTCCCTGCGACGGATTGATTGCTAGACATGCTTACCTGGAAACACAAAATTGAGTTGACACTCTTCAAATATGATCACGCAATTCATGGATTGAGGCATTCGGCCAAGTTTTCAAATCAACTCGGACCACGATCACGCCGAGCTTCGACTCCAATACGTGTTGACGTATATATAGATAGTCAATACTGCAGGTTATGAAGAAATGTGATGTGCGATTCATAAAAAAACTGATAAATTAAGTAAAACAAACTTCATTTTGTGTGAGAACAATTTTCCGTTCAAAGTCAAGCACGAAACATATATCATTAATATGAAAGTTCTTTTTTTTACTTACGCTCTCCTTGTTTCATAACGTGTGTTTCTTTCACTTCACGATTATTCTCGTTTTCATTATTAGGTCTTTCTTTACACAGCGAAAAAAGTCTTACATGTTACGACACTATGAGAGTGCGGTTTTTTGATTACGAGTTTGCGGCTTTGTAACTATTATATGTTAAACACATATCTTGACGCAGTTTAAGTGCTTGGTCATCTGAAGTCATGACTGGGTGCTCATCAGCCTTATTTTCTCACCTTGGATAATGTAGAAATGAAAGAGTATATCTGAAGTGGTCCGATTATTCGAAAAAGAGAAAAAGTACTTTGAGTTTTTATTAAATGTTGCACTCTAATTGAATATCTTTCTTTTTTAAGTCAAGTCAGCAAACCATTCGGACGACTTCCTTTCACAGTCCGAATCGATCAACTGGAAAGTCGGATCTTTTTTCAATAATTTCTTAGATTTACCTGTGCATATATGTTAGGGTACAATAGAAAATAGAACAAGCAGAATACGACGAATCCAAAGAAAAATGAAATCTAAAACGGTATCGTCGTTTGCAATTGTTATTACGTGCCTGTGATATCCAATGAAAACGTCTCATGAACTGGGGAGTAAATTGTGTTGTATATTGCCTAGATTCGTGCCCTGGTATACATAGAGCTGTTGATGATTGTAAATTTTGATAACTAAGGTTAATTTATTCGGAATATTGAACATTTTCAGAGTGCTCACTTAACTATCTTGAGACTCCGTTTTCCTCCTGTTCTTAGTTTCGAAACAACACAATCATTTCCCCCACGTGTTAGAGGAATGATTTCTCTAACGACAGTTGTATCTCTTCAAAAGATTATTTTGTACTGATGAAAAAAAATCCAAACTTTGGCGAGCGTAACCTCTGCCTCATGTATTTCACCAGAGCCAACTTGATCAGCGAGAAAAAAACAATGCAAAAGCACACACCTGCAAAAAAATGTTATGAAAAAACATCATAAATTAATTTTTCCCTAAGTAGACATCCATTGCTTTTATGTAGCTGACTCTTGGCATCACCTCATTATATGAGAATAGCAAGAATGTTATTGTTAGAATTATTGATATCATATCCTGAAAATCACTTGTTTGTAAGTTTTGATAGAAATTGAAACCTGGAACGAAGTTTCGTTTTCCATCCACAGTGAAACCCAAGAAGTTATCACCACTGCTGTAGAAGGGATAATAAGCTGTAGAAAGCAAAATCCAGCTGCTCTTGAAAAAACAAAGCAAACATAAAGACGGGAGTAGTTTCCTGAGTTTTAGTAGCTTGCTAAGAAACTGATCAAAGCATTTTCATTACCTGTTGCATAGCTTTCTACTCGACTTGTTACGAAAGCTTCTTTCACTCTGAAATCTGGTAATCGAATCGTATGCATCGTGAGAGCAGTTGTAAGTTCCCTTGACCAAAAATAATGGACTTGTTCAGCTGTGTAGCCGTCTGACAATAGACAAGAATAACATGTAGATAAGCATGGAATAAACGTTCTTACAACTTTCTATCCCAAATTTGCAGAGCTGGGAATCGAATGGGAAAAGTGTTAAATCCATTCCGCAAGTTACGATTAAAGATAACCTACGGCTGTACAAAACTCTGCCATCGTTTCGCAGCCTAAATACAGTATGAACAATATAAACACAGAATGATCACCTCAAAAGTGATCTGTGAGTGATACTATGCTGCCGCGGGTTCTTAGAAGCAATAGTATTTGGCATAAATGTATCAGGATGCCACAAGAAGTTTGAATAGCTTTCATGCAGTGATATTTCAGACTGGAAAATTTTTATCAATTTGCAGAAAAGTGCAGCTTTAACCTTGTTTTTGAAAATATTTTTCGAATATGATAATCTACTGTCTGTCCAATATTCTCGGTAAAACATTTCAATGTTGTAATCCTCAAGTAAGGAAATAAGCTAGATAAAATACTTTGAGTTACCATCGTTCCTTCGGAGACTGCTCGTATGTTGCTAACGAGTATACTGACATTTATAGCTACAGGTCCTAGGCAAGAAACAATGACTAGCCGTTAGATTCAACTCGAACACTTGACCCTACCTTGCACAGTAGGCTTGGGACATTGTCTATGATCATACTTAATTGTCTTCAGAAAATATAAGAAGTCTCTCGTTTCACTGTAGAGTAAACTTTAGAAGAAGTGGGAATATTCATACCCCTGTTCGTAAACATTATGGTTCTCATTTGACTTTAAGTCTTCGTAAAGCTCTTCCATTGCATCCAGTTCTTCTTCACTATTGTATCGTTCGATTGTAAGTTGGCTGTTTTTTTTTGACAATATAGTTCCTCTCACAGCAAAAGCCTGGAAACAGATAGATCAATTTTCAAATCTTATAGGCACAAACCGTTTGGAAAAAAACTGATGATATTATAATCACAATCCCATTCATTCCTGATAATTTGAGAATGAAAACTCTAGAAAAGCCCATCATCCAACCATTCGAAGAAAGGATGTAAACAGAAACAGATGCTGTGTTGTATGTATTCAGAAAACTCTTACACAAACTTTTTTCACCGCATGTTGGAGTTTCTAGACAGATGTATCATTCGAATGTACAAGGTGGAAAGCTTTTCCGTAAGCTTTCGTCCTGCCTGGCTCAAAATTCATACTTTACAGACTTGTTTCAAACATTTATTTGATCAGAACAGAATAATTCGGTTCAAAATTTCTCGAGGCCCTAACTCGTATCTTCACAGAAGTTATTTCCAACAAATATTGGTTCGAACAGTAAGGCTTCCACTGGAAATGCATTTTCAAAGCTTTAGTATTTACAGCTATTTATCGTCAGCGAAACCTCAAACCCTTAGACTACAAAAAAGTTATAAATGTGAGAACGATTAACTCCTTTCCGTACTGTTTCCAGCACATTTTTGAGATATGATTTTTTTCTCCGCATAACAAGGAAGATACAGCCGTACTATTCTTCCTCTCCTCGGTCTGGCAACTGATGCATGGCAACTGGCGGTGAATGCATTGGCTGTCCGAACTTGAAAAAAATAAGAGGCTTTCTCCCTTTTGCTTCAGAAATGAGCTTACTTGATTAGGATTTACATTAACACCTACTCCTACAAACTGATTACCTTCACGGGAGGAGTGAAGAGGTGCTGGTTGAGGCAAAGGATCAGAGGCTGCTGCAGCTAAGCTCGGGTTCGATTTCGACTTAAAACGAGAAAGCATGAGTTACAATAACATCAATATACCTTAACGATGGGGCAGGCGAAATCAACATGTCTACTTCTGGCTTCTTCCTTTTCCCATGAGCAATGAACAAAAGGTCGTTGAACATAATTATAAATAACTAAACACATCTATTAATTACCGAGGTAGATATATCTTAACCTTCAGCTTTGTTGAATCTTTTTTTAACTTTTTCCTTATGAGTAGGATAGCCCTCCATTCCTAAACGAATTTTTTTCAATCCTCGTTCTTTCAAAACCTGAAGAAAAATTGATATTGAAGGTAAATGAAGGAATTAACACCTGTTTTGCGCAATCTCGATTTTCAGCGTACTTGAAAAACTTGTACAAATGAGTACTATATACAACATGAGTAGTTTCCTCTCCCATTTGAGGTGGGAATTGATCATCCCAATCGACAGCATCATCATCCAGTAAAACAACTATATGACTTTCACGTTCGCCATGCTGTAAAAAAAAATGTATTGAAATAAACTGAATCGTGCCTAACTTCTGTACTCGCTACTAGCTGTGGTAGGATAATCTCCTCCAAAAATTGTGAAAATTGAAGCCGTGCTCCTTCGTTCGATAATTCATGGAGCAAAGCGCGCAAGTTTTGGCATCTATCAGCAAAATTCAACATTTTAACTTGACGATTAAACTCACTTCACAGTCTGCGCATTAAAAGGAATTAATAAATAATCACATGCTTCTCTGAGTTCCGAAACAGATACATTAGAGGGACACCTTATTTCACCATGAGCATAATATTCCAAAACTGCTCGGAAACATGCAGCAGAAAGACCATCAGCCACCTCAAAAGGTATTGCATTGCATGATCGAATATCTATACTTGCATCAAATTCATCTCTCTCGTTTGGATTGATAAGATTAGCCCCAACTGAATTCGATATTCGTAAACTAAACATTCGTCCAAGCATAGTATCGGGTTTTGCAGAAAGCAGTATAGGATCAATCAGAAAACGACTACCATCCACAACTAAACAAACTTTGTCCGCTAAAACACCGAAAGTGATATTTCCATCGAATATTAGTGTTAAAATACTTTTACCAGGAGATAAATCAATAGTATTCCCTTGTCTAGCAGCCAATTGTGACATAAGAGATTCGTGTGCGGGTCCCCCAAGAGACATGGATCGTTGCCCACGATGAATGGCATGCTCCTAGGAAAAAAGATTCAATGGAATGGAAGGAAAGAGAAATGAAGAACCTTGACTGAGCCATTCATACAACCATTTTGCTTCAATGCAGGAGCCAGTGGTGGATTGAAGAGCTGACGTTCTGTCTCTCCTGAGCAAACGGTAGACCGAACCGATAAATCTGAAGAACTCGTTAGGAACTTAGCGTTCAATGTTTTTACCTATATTATAGTCATGAGAAGAAGCAGCGAGCACATTCTTTTCAACAAGAGAAGACTTCAAAATATTAGGATCATCTAGAGGAAGTATATGTAAAAAAGTTATAGAAAAACTCACTGAAGTTTCCGTGTTGTTTATTTTGTTCAGGGGGCTGTGAGTGTGGAGTAGCTGCCTTGGCTGTGAATGACCATGTGACCTACAGAATTTTATCCATAAAGATTCCCAAAATGCAGAATACTTGCTGGGGTGTACGTATCGTACAAGCAGGATCAAAAGAGGATTTAGTTTTGTCTATTTTCAAACAACCTCCTCGACTACTACATCTGTCGTCCTTTTCACTATAGGAGTCACCTAAAATATATTATCAGCCTGTATACGTTTTTTCTTGAAGATGATCAATCAAACCGGTAAAGTAAGGGTAAAAAGTGTTCATGTTATAAACCTTCGTTTTCGAGAAATTCATCCGAGTCATCAGTTGATACTCCTGCCGCAAACAGCCTTTTAGACTTTTGATGATCATTAGAATCTGCTCCACCTAATATACCAGGGATTTTCAAACAGAAGTTATCGTTACCTCCACCGCTTGAAGCACTACTCATCGATAAAGTGTTTAAAAACTTGATCTAGCTACCGTGATTTGAGAAACTTAAAAGCGAGGATAAAGAGCTTAATTAATGCAAATAACAAACAGCTTAAGAAAAGAGTTTATAACCATTTTTTAACATTATCATACAACGAAAAACTAAGTTTGATGAAACAGGTTTTATAAATATTATATATGGACGACTCGTTGTGTTTGAATAGACATAACTTGTTCTGCAACGGGAACACTGGAGTGTGTAAAAACAGTGCATGCCACAGCTATAGTTTATGTAGCAGAATACAATGTAAAATCATTTATTTACAGCTTGATAATGCCACTATTACATTTTAGCTTTAATAATTATAACAAACAATTGACAAGATAATATCTCTCAACAAACATTTGGGCTTTGGCGAATCGCTTCATCAACTTTTTCACAAAATAACTCAAGAAGATCATCATCAATCTCACCTAGGAGTATTCCCCGCTTTTGAATTTTCCAGTAAGGCCGCAGCAATCCTGCAATAATAAACATTTGGCAGTTACATTGGAATGTTGGTGTAATGAATATGAATACAGAAAAAATTATATATACACCTTTCAGATCATTATTTATTCCAGCCGCAAGAACAACTGGAACTGTCAAGTACATATGGATAGACAACAAGACAAGAACAGTATTCCACGTTTGAGGTAAACGTTTACCACACACGATGCGATGTAACTTTCTTGTGAAATGGCGATGATCTATTGGCATACTGTAACGTACATATAAAGTAGATTTCGTGATACATCATGATACAAGTAAAAATTTATTACAAAGAAAGAGACAAAGTTTCACAGAACCAATTTTTTTTATTCAGTACAAACTATACGTTGTTGAGCTATAACTGAATCTATTGAAAATCGGAATTGGAACAAACGCTTTCAGCTGGAAACAGAATGTACTTTCTTACTCTTTTGTTCTTCCAAACATATAATTGATGTGAAAGTAGCCATTTATTAGTTTTTCCCTTCGAGCATCATAAATTCTTTCTTCAGTTGAAAAAATAGTTTTTGTTAAGGCTTAGGCTTAGGCTTAGGCTTAGGCTTAGGCTTAGGCTTAGGCTTAGGCTTAGGCTTAGGCTTAGGCTTAGGCTTAGGCTT
>CALQYR020004116.1:0-33576 GCA_943334845.2 Auanema sp. JU1783 | reverse complement strand
AGAACTGGCCCGCAATCTCTTCCGCGGCCAGGTCGAAACGGACGGCACGGTCGGTAAGTCTGGGGCCCTCGGGCATCGGTAGCACTGGGAGGGTAGGGAAAGGGGAATCCTTGTCCTCCATGGTCGTTGATCTCATCCTCCATCAAGCAGTAGCAGATTACACTCCATTTGTAAATCTTAAAAGATGCTATAAGCTCAGTCTCAATTCTCATTCTTACCTGCTACTCATTCACTTGAAGAACTCCTATCAGAACAAGGAAGCAGTGAACAGAATGTGATTCACTGAAATGATAACGATTAACTCGACAAAGATAGCACTAAGACAT
Organism: Auanema sp. JU1783; assembly: GCA_943334845.2. Classification (NCBI taxonomy): domain Eukaryota; kingdom Metazoa; phylum Nematoda; class Chromadorea; order Rhabditida; family Rhabditidae; genus Auanema; species Auanema sp. JU1783. Next base: position 33,250 of record CALQYR020004116.1, on the reverse strand, counting down.
ACGATGAACTCCCAAGTTCCCTGATCTGAGCAGATACTGGTACCCATCGTAGACGTCCCCCTCCATGCCACTGTGTTCTTCAGCTCTTGAACCTGAAAGAAAAGAAGCTATAAGCTTATTTCTCCTTCTTACCTGCTACTCATTCACTTGAAGAGCTCCTAACAGGACAAGAAAGCAGTTAACACATCTGGGTCGACTGAAAAGATAACGATCAACAAGAGGAAGAGAGCAACAAAACGTACGATGAACTCCCAAGTCCCGTGATCTGAGCAGATGCTGGTACCCATCGCCGACGTCCCCCTCCATGCCACTGTGTTCTCCAGCTCTTGGACCTGAAGGAAAAGAAGCTATACGTTCACTCTCATTTCTCCTTCTTACTTGCTACTCATCCCCTCAGAGAGCTCCTAACAGGACAAGGAAGCAGTGAACACATCTGGGTCGACTGAAAAGATAACGATCAACAAGAGGAAGAGAGCAACAAGACATACGACCAGCTTCCAAGTCCCCTGATCTGAGCAGATACTGGTACCCGTCGTCGACATCCTCCTCCAATTCACTTGAAGAGCTCCTAACAGGACTAGGAAGCAACGAATACGACTACACTGGAAAGAAGACGATTAATTTGAGGTAGATAGTACTAAGACGTACCATCAACTTCATTGTCCCCTGAACAGTGCGAGAAGCTATGAACCGAGTCATTATTGAAGTCATCCTGGATCACGCAGTAGTAGATGGCTCTTCTGCTTGACTGTACATCTCAAAAATAAAAAACTGAGTTCTAACCAAACGTAATAACCTGCTTCTCAATCCCTTGGTTGCATAGGGTCAGCCGGGAGGTTCGAAACGAGATAACAGTGAATAATCTAAGAGAAAGTAAGAATTACAGTCGTTCAAGTCATATCATACATATTGAGACTTACGATTGAAATCCCAACCAATCCTTGACGTCCTCCTCTTCTTCCATCAGTACAATCATCACTGAAACCACGAAAATATGGATAACATTGAGACTTACTCGCCTTTTCTTATAGGAAGTATACTACTCGACCCCAGAACTCCTCTTATCTTGCAATATCTCCAGTTGTCCCTGACGATCAAAACGGTGAAGCGCCAACGCTCCAAGCTCTTCATTTTCACAAATGCCACTTTCATTTCTCATCTGTAAGATTAGTGAGCGGTCGTGTGATAGAGCACGGAATGGAACTCGTACCATTTTCATTCTTAACTTCCTTCTGGAGTGAGCGGTGTCAATGACTCAGCAATATGCAGAAACTCATAACTCCGCTCAAACTGGTCCAAATCAGATAAATTTTTTTTTGAATTGGTCACTGAAATGAGACAAACATGATTATCAGAAGACTAACCATAAGCAGAGAACTGTTCCTATCACCATCATTGCATACTTGATCTCGTGGGTGCAAATGACGAACGACGGCCTCTACTGAACTCATCAATTGAAAAAAACAAAATGAATTTCTAACCTGTAGCAGTATAGTGCAGGGGGGGAAAGGAAAAGATAATTCTTGTGCTCCATCGTCGTTGTTCCTATCATCAATCAACATGAGCAGATAATTTTCCACCTTGTAAACCTAAAGACTCGGAACTACACTCAGCTCAAAAAGAGATCTTACCTGCTGCTCATTCACTTCAACTTCGAACAGGACAGAGAAGCAGGGAACGCATCTTAGGTCTCTGAAACGACAACGATTAACTCGTAAAAGATAAAACTAAAGCATACGATCAACTTCCCAGTCCCCTGAATAGTGCGAGAAGCTAGGAACCTAGTCGTCGTTGAAGTCATCCTGTATCACGCAGTAGTAGATGGCTGTTCTGCTAGTCTGAACATCTGAAAATAAATAACTGAGTTTTAACCAAAAGTAACAACCTGCTAGTCAATCACTTGATAGAACAGATAATGATGGTTCCAACCATGTGAACACGTGAAACAAATCGAACAAGAACAGAATGTTTATTTCCAATGCATTACAACCTTTCAACTGCCTCAGACGAGGACTCGGAACATCCAACCGAGAGGAATCTGTCTTCCACTTGTGAATAAACGTTTTTGGAATATTTTAACATTAAATGATAACAAATAAAAGACAAATTGAATGAAGAAAAGCTTAAATTAAATTGAAAAAATTAATAATTTCTCAGCAATTTTGGAATTTTCGCAAATTGGTCTCGACGCGATCAGATTTTTTTGATTTTTTTAGAATGGGTTGAGGCAAGGTGGCCTCGGAATAAATCCAGGAAATTTTAAACTTCGGAAATCGGAATACTTTAGAGAGAAAGAGCTGTACGCTGAGCCAATCGTGTGGTGTCACACCACCTCCATACAGACTTTACCAGAACGCTTTCCTCCTACCAACTCATTAGAAATATCAATTCACTCCAAACCTTCTTGGGTGTGAAAATGGAATCGTAACCTCCACCATGTGATCCTCATCTTATAAGTCAAACTCAGCTCTTTCTCTGAACAATTCCGATAAACAGTTTCATAATTTCGGACTCTTCCATTTCCTCACACAGGTGAAACGAATGAGAGCAATCAACTTCCTTCGACTTGCTAGTTCACGGCTAACAGAACAGAACCCAACAAACATATGAAAAATTCTTTGAATATTTATAAACGATTATACACACATCGGAAGTTTCAATTAAGATAATGCGTTTGCTTCAGAGGATGCTCGCAGCGATCAAGGAGTGATTTTGAAAGTACATTGCAAGTGAAAACACTAAATCCCTATGTATAAACCGAAGTTGGTATTCGAAAATACTTCAAATTGCAAAATTCATAGAATGAGCCGTCACAAGTTATGAATTTGATATGCAAAACTAATTAACGGAGAATGAACATTCAAGACTATGTCAAGTACCAGTAGACTAACCAATTAAATTAAAAATAGACAGAACGTTTTCGTTAGTGACCCGGCGAGGATCACGGTGCTCATAAATATAAACAATTACAACAAAGAGTCAGATAAGTACGGGCATCACAAGATTATCACAGACCAATTGAATAGTAGCTCTCGGCCCGCATTATGAAGCTCATGACTTCCACAAAACGAAAAAAATTAGAAACCGTATACACGACTGAGGAATACAAATATACAATAAGCTCTTGACAACGTAATTTTTACGTGGTTAAAGGTTTGTCCAAAGAACTTTCAATTTGAACCTGTAATGAAGAGAAGGTCATCTATCCGAAACAAACAAACATACCATAGAATTATGAGTATCAACTTCTGGATCAACCATCACTTTGTTACTATGATGAGATTCCGTAGGAACATCATCATCGAAGGGATTTCTGAAGAATACTTGGTTCAAGACAGTAACATGACACACAAGGCTCACCTGAAACGATCATCCGTCTCGGCTTCAACAGTTCTTCTATAAATTGGGTTGTCGAAGTTCAATGGGGCAAATGGCCGGCTCTTTCTATCCCGTACGTAAACCATTATCTGATAAAGTGAAAAAGTAACAGCTCGCAGACTTCAGTAACACTTACGAGAATGCAAGAAACGAAAGCAAGTGAAAGAAGAAGGATTAAGGTTCTGGAGGAAGATCCACCAGTTGTAGTATCGGAGGCGATTTGAACAGCACATTCTAACATATCGGCAGGTGTATTTCCTTGACACAGACAAGCATAAGGTCTTCCATTCCATGTTCTTTCGGCTCCTTTGGTATTTCCGCGATACACAGCGCGAGGCAAGCACATCTCTTCACAATCATTTGCAGAACACTGTAATAGAGATATCAGTTCATTACATACCACGACAATTGCTACCTTATTCTCAACCATGGGTTGCGCTTCTTTGTGGTAAATTCTAACAGTCATGGGGGTAGCAACCTTGTTCATCACTTTTCTCACATCCGAACCAGTGAACTACAAAATGAAACGAATGAGAGAAAAGTTGACCCACTTACCTTATTGAGAGTTATGACTCCATCATGCTCCCAATCAGTATAGTACACTCTATCTTCAAACACAGCAAGAGAGAATGGATGACGAAGGTATTGATGAGAATGTAAAACGACCTGAAAATCAGTTTCATTGCCTCATCTCGGAATGAAGTTGACATACCTTGATGTTTTCTCCCCAATAATCACAAGAGAAGATAGATTTTACTTTGGCATCAGCCCAATAAACACGTTTGGCAATGTAATCAAGAGCTAAACCATTGGGCCACTTGACACGATCTCCACGGACGATAACCTATAAACAATACCTGAGTTATAAACAATTTGTCTCTTAACTTACAGTTCTATGTTGACCATCCATTCCTGCTCTCTCGATACGAGCTTCTTTACCCCAATCAGTCCAGAAAATGAGTCCCATCTCGGGGTCTACAGCGATAGCTCTAGGCTCCTCGAGTTCCGAAGAGAAAAGAACACGCTTTTTCTTATTCTGTAAGTCCATCACATTGATTTGATCAAGTCCTCCATCGGTCCAGAATAACAAGTTATGAACCCAATCGATAGCAAGTCCATCAGGTGTTTGAATTCCACCTTCTACCAATACCGATTTATCACCATCGCACTAGAATAATTCAGTTTGTAACAAAGTAGTTGGAGGAACTAACATCCTGTTTGATGGCCAAATGCTGATTCACTGTGTCATTTCCAATCTTACACATGAAGATTTTTTGTAAAGTTATATCTGACCATATGATTGTCTAAAAAAAGAGTTTTAAAATGAATGAGTCACTGAAGACGCTCACTCCATTCGAATGATGGAAATCCATAGCTACAGCAGAACCAACGCTTTGAATCAAAGGTACATGTACGTTTGTAACCAAATCGAATTGACGAATTGTAGCTCTGCAAAACACGAAACTCCAAAACGAAAGCTTGCATGGAACTAACCTGTTGCTAAGAAGAACGAGAGGATCACCTCCGATAGCTCTACATCTAGTGGCGACACTAGAGTTAGCTCCATGACTCAACTTGTAACCATGTCGACATGAACACATGAAACCTCCAGCGATGTTATGGCACATTTGATCACAAACTCCTTCTTCCTCACACTCATTGATATCTGAGACATTGAAATGATGAACTCCCGTGCTCTGAACTTCTCACCTCGACAGAGAGATGTTGGTGTGGCATCATCTGATCGATAACCATTTCGACAGTAACAAACTTTTGTTTTTGTATTGTTAGATTTGAAGTATGAATCGTGACAATCACAGTTGTCAGAGCCTGGTTTACAAGTGACTGAAATATGAAAACTAATATCTTCCTCGATGTGTTACTACTTACGAATATCATGGAAGCAGATATCATCATCCATTCCACAATTGTGTTTACCATCCTTGCACATGTCTTTCAATTTGACACAAATATGCTTGTCAGATTTGGAATCTCCACAATCATATTCGAGGTGCTTGTCACATGACACTACTGAATGAGCACATTTTATTGGATTTCTATCTTGAATGAAAAACAAACCTGTGTCGTTACCAGGACAGTTTTCCTCATCTTCACCCAGCATACAATCCTGACGGCCATCGCATCTGAAATCCGTTACAATCAAACGCTTCAACACAAAAGAACTTACACAGATCCTTTGGAAATACACACTGAGTTACTACATTTGTATTCATCAGCCAAACAATCCCGAACACCCTCACAGCCAACTTCATCACTTCCATCAGGACAATCAGGCTCGAAATCACATCTCCACAGAGAGTTAATGCAGAGATGACCAGATGCACAAGCAAATTGCTATAAAAAACAGTAAACAAGGTTTCCCACAGAGACAAAGTTACCGTTTCTGGCCTTTTACAAGTGAATTGAACATGGCTACAGTTACGTTCATCAGAATGATCTAAGCAATCAGCTTCACCATCGCACTTCCAGTCACTAGGAATACATCCCTCAGCAGCTTTACACTGAAAAATATTGTAAAACAAGTTCAAAAGAAGGCTCGAACCTTGAATAAGTTTTTCTCATTACATATTTGCTCAGCGGTTTTGTTACAATTCTTTTCATCGGATCCATCGCCGCAATCGTCTTCAGCATCGCACACCCAGCTTTTGAAAATGCAGATGCCATTATCACAACTGACAAATTCTTGGTCAATTTTTTTTCTCAAAAATGAACTTTACGTAAAATCATTATCCTGGCAATGATTTTCCTCGCAATTCTCCTCGTCAGCACCAGAAGCGCAATCTCTCTATAGATTAAGGTCGTTTCGCAAAAAAGAAACTTTAATCAAACCTGGCCATCACATTTCCATGTAAGCGGAATACACAACTTGTAGTTCCCGTCAAACTCGCTACAAGCAAACTGATCAGCATGACACGTAAGATCTGAAATGAGAGATATAAAAAAGTTACGATAACCTTGAAATACTCTGGCAGTTCCTTTCGTCACTGCGATCATCGCAATCGTACTCGCCGTCACACACCCAATCCTTGGGAATGCATGAAGGAGCTTCGGGTTTGAAGTCAGGTCTCTTTTGTTCTCCAAGACATTGGAACTCTTGGTCCGAACAATGTTCTATAGTAAGATATCATTTTACATGGGTCAAGCAATAGATATACGTACTGTTGCAATCCGCCTCATCTTCACCCTTGGCACAGTCTATATCTCCATCGCATTTCCAACTGATGGGAATACGACGATTTGAATCTCCACAAGCGAAGGTTTGATTTCGGTTATAGGCTGAAATTTCTCAAAATTACGCACAGCAGGAGAAGTACAAACAATTTGCGCAGAAAAAACGCAACTACTAATTATCAAGTGCTGGTCTGTACCAACTGTATTGATCTTCGAGCTTCACAGGCTTCATAAGTTTTCCTACATTCAAAAAACTGTTTTTTATGGCAAAAGCGATTGTTAAACAAATATTTCTAGCATTGAATATGATGATCATAAGCTCCAACAGTTCCAAAACAACGCATACAAACACATTCGTATTGATCGTGCAAAGTATGCTTCGTGCAATCACCAGAATAGAGCTTTTTGCCCAAAACTGGTGTGGAAGAAAGCAACCATGCTATAGTTCCACAAGCGAGAAGCTAAGAAAACTCAACGAACCATTGGCCAGATATTTCTTTCGCAGATTAAACAATCCTACAATTTTCGAGAATTTGTTTCATAATAAATCAAAAAAACAGTGGCTTGTTTCTTATTTCCTCCTCGCGACAATCGAAAAGATAAGATTTGCGCCTACATTTGCACTGATAAGATGAGAAGCTCCCCAGCATGATTTGACAATTATGGAATACGCGAAAAAAAAAAATTTCAAAAACAAACCTCGTCTCGAGTTGGCTGCATCTAAACCTGCTAACGAGCCAAATATTAATACAAATAGAGCAAAGCGAATGCCCATTTTTGATGGGTAGGAAGAACCAGCAAGAACTGGTGCTTTCAATCTGAAAAGAGAATTGTCATTAGGGAAAGTCCTGCCACTGAAAATGAGACGACGGATAAGAATAAGGAGAAGAGAGTTTATCCTGACCTATATGAGTTATTTATACGTCAATATAATGAAGAGAGCAATAATAAAAACAACAAATGAAAGTAAACAATAAACTAAGAGAAAGCAAATTTTACATTTCAGACAGGAGGAAGAGAGAAGGACGGTAATGAAGGAGAGTAGGAAGAAAAGTGAAGTGAACACAACACTCAACACATTTCACCCCAATGGTCACATGACGATATGTACTGAGTTGCGAAATAAGTGGCAAAAGCAAAAATATCTTGGCTTATTAAGGACATGAAACTATAGTAATTGCCAATGGAGAAGGCAGTTGGTGATAAAACACAGCTAGCAAACATAAACATAATTGAAGAGACGCTCAGATCGAGCAACACGACAAGTGGGAGGAGACGGGAGGGGTTGGAACGGGAGAAAAGACCGGAGAGAAACAGACAGATAAAGATGAGTCAACTGTTGCTGCTCTACACATGCTCGTCTAGAGCGAAGAGCCATGGAATGATAATGCGTTTCAATAGAGAGTAAGAGATAAAGAAAAACAAAAAAGATGACTCGTGAGTTTTGTTGAAAACTACCTTCTCCTAGTCCAACGAATTCCCAACAAATGTAAGTTTGAAGTACATCATCGTTAGTGTGCTAGAAACTTTCATGATAAGCTGATAACATGAGAAGTTCGAAAATCATGGCTACTAATCGTATGAATACTTAATTTCAACAGGTTAACACGTATTCTATACAGCGCAAATGTCGCTTATCGTACCTATCGCCACGGAACCATTAAAAAGAGTGCTCGATCTCAAAAGGCGCGAAAACAAATAATTCGAAAAACGCACCTTCCCTACCTTTTTTTTCAAACGGACACAGAGCAACTGTTGATTAAGAATATAGTTTTGTCCATTATTTATTCATAAACTGATGAATAAATAGAAAAAAAAACTATTGGGAAAAAAGGAAAACAAAGTAGCAGAGAGTGATGATGAAAAGAGGAAAAGGAAAGTTCGAAACGAGCGTGAGGTTAAGAAGCAAGCAGAAAGCAACCGATCATCGTCCGCCGTCAGGGGAAAATAAATAGAAGTGATCTCGGTCGTCGACGTACGAATTGACGTAAATCAATAATTGTTTCACGTACATGTCATGTTGAACATGTCGCGGGTGATTACTGAAAATTCATCAGATTGATTAGTCTCTTTTGTACGTCAGGAAGTTTCTCTCAACAGCACCTGATAGAGGTGGTTTGCTTCCTCACATGCACACGACACTCTCGCTCTCTCACAAGCGACTCTACCTCTCTGCACAGGAAAATCTGCTTTTATAAAGAGCTCAATAATGGAAGCATCTGTTATAGCTCCGGGCATTCACATATCTGCTTACTAAAAAAGGATACTGCTACAAGTTGTTTGCATATTTTCAAAACCTTTACTGCTGCTATTCCCAAGCCTTGCATGTTGGACGCGGAAAAAGAGCTGTGACAGAGAAAATCCTTGCGATGCGAATAACGACAATTCGCATAGGAATATATGCGTTGAATTTATGCATTATTTTTCAGTTTTCTTCCAAAATTTTCTGGATTCATTGGAACAGTTAGAAAGACAAGAAAGAGAGAGCATCAATGAGAGAGAAGAGAGAATGAAGAACGGATGAGAGTCATCAAGATTTCAATGATGAAAGAGATCAATGGTGAAAATTAACGACGGATTCATAAAAAATAAAAGAGTGACAAATCAGAAAGGCAATCGATTTATTCGGTGAGTTGTTTGTCATTTGTCAAGCGAACTGTATGAGCTGTCAAAGAGGAGAATCAGCCATTAAGATGTAAAACAGCTGAAATTTAAGAGATTAGCATTAAAAAGTGCTGATATGGGTGTAATGTTCCAGAAGACATCAGTTTGGACCATAAAAACTTGACAATTAGATGGATATATTTATCAATAAATAATCTTTTTGATTCTTAGTCAAAGAAATCACATGTAAATTTGAAGATGAAGAAGGAGAAACACAGTTGGTAACAATAAACACGTCATTTGGAAAAGTGTATGAAAAGTCAAAGTGAAAATGTATCAAACACACTCACTCGGACGGTAGATAAGTAGAAAGAAAGCTAAAAACTGGAATGTGACATACATAGACATCGTTCAGATCAATGGAATCTAAGGGCTCTTTAGCGATTGCAGATGACAAATTATACAAAATGGCAAAAGTTCGTTCAGTGAATGGACAACTACATGGAGAAAACAACAAAATTCGAAAACTAGATGAGCGTGAGATAGGTCGTCTGCTGTAAATCTGTAAACTATGTGGGCAATTTTCGTGTTTTTCGTGTTTGCTGACGACGTCGACTAGGACGTCGTCGAATGGAGCAGAAAGAAAGGAGTTCCTTATACGGAATGGCAAAAATAAATAAAAAAAACAATAGACAGAGAGAGAAAGAAGGCGACAAGGCAAGAAGTTGTCTAATAAAGAATCTGGAGGAAACAAAAAAAATAACAACGTACACGTGCTGCTATCGACACTAACCGACAGAGAACAGCAAACAATACAAGTTATAATATTGTGAGAATGGTTATGTTTTAATAACGATACAACTTTGGTTGAGCTTGTCCAGTTTGTTCGCGATTGACTGATGTTCGATGCTCGCCGCCCAGTGTATAATAGGCAGATGGATCGTTGGGGTAAGATACATAGGGCTGTGTCGAGGGTGGCCGAGTGCCTGAAGGCACAGGTGGAGGAGGAGCTGATAAAGCTTCTTCATGTTGCTGTGATTTCGATCCAACCTTAAACAAGACATATTTTGTTTTTGTCTTAGACCTTGTTGTTCTTATTTGACTCTCTACGTCTCTCCACTCAGTCCCTGCTTCTCGATCTCTCCGTTATGTTCGCCCTTTTTTTGGCATTAGTTTTCCAAGCCAATCAATTGTGTGTTATTTCAGCTATTTTTAGTGCGGAAGATAACAAGAGAGCAGAGCAAAACATGAGTGAATAATACCAAACGGAAGATCCGCTTACTCGTGGATTGTTTAACTGAAGATGGAAACTACCTTTGAATACCACTCTTGATATGTGGTTTCTCCTACTCCATCAGGAACTCCCTCTTCTGGACCAGGTGGACTTGGTTGTCCACTTGGTTTCGTAGAAGCTGTTGTGGTCTGAGAATAATGGCGTGGATGATAAGCAGCATTATCGAAGCCCAAAGGAGCTTTTTTCACTCCCACTGAAAGCAAAGACATTGTTTTAACGATAAGATTTCATTTGAATGGAATGAAAATGAAATATACTTACTTGTTCCATAAGGATAAGCTGGATGAGGAATTGGATAAGAGTTCTGAAAAGAAGATGCTTCTTTGATTTCCATGTGAAAAGTACTTACATAACGTCTTGTGGATCTACATTTACAAATCAAACAGCATGTACAAGCGATTGCCAAAATGAGCAGAATGGAAGCACTGCCAATGATGATTATGTTTCTCAGAAGATCGGGAGACATAGAAGCCTCCATGATTGGATTCTCTGCAAAATTCAAAGTTCACATATGTTCGTTTCCGGCCAAGTAATTTTCGAAGCCATCAAAAACTCACCAATTTCTCTAGCCTTTACAGTGCTAGGTTCGATGGCCAAATCACCAATCTTTCCACGAATTGCATTTTCTTCCAAAAGACTCTTGACTTCAATAGGTCTTGGAACCGCTTTAGTGGATACAACCTGCAAAACCCAAAATAGTATCATTGTCGATGACAAGTGTTTCACCTCGAATTCTGCAATAACAGAGCCCTTGGAATACTCGAAGATCTTGGAAACTTGCATTCCCTTCCATCTCTTATCCAACATTTCGTTAATCTTAAATGGTAAACATATTTAAACTTGTTGTAAAAAAACAACTAAAAGAAGACAAGTGTGGGAAAACTTACAGCTGATGTGACTTGTTTTGTGAAGCTTTGGTAATACTCAGTTTGAGGATCAGCAAGAGCAGGAATATATTCGCGGTTGAGAATACGAACCCAAAGACGGTAGCGGGATTTGACAGCCTCAGTTGGTTCATAGACAGTGTAAGCTGTAACAATACCCATTATGCACGAATATAATAAATACAAAAGTACCTGGTTTTTTGATGAGAGGTGGCATTTGAACTGTTGGTTTGAGAACGAGAGTTGTATCAACTGGTTGGGTAGGAAGAGCAGTTGAAGTAGAAGTGGATGTTGGCACAGGTCTCTTCTTTTCAGGAGTTTTCTCTGTGACCTTCTCGGTGAACTCAGATGTTGGAGTAGCTGTAGTAGCATCAGAGGTCTTAGGAGTATGTTCAGTGGTGATAGTCTTGTCAACTGAGCAAGTTCCGAGACAAATCTAGAAAAAACATTGATTTGAAAAAAGAGAAGGTAACAAAAATACCTTATTATTACTAACAACAGGTGTTTCAGCATGTTTACGGAGTTCTCCGCTCTTCTCAATAATACCGGCAGTTGGCGTGTACAGAAGGTAAACGCATTTCTGGAGATTGATGTCATCTTTGTCTTCGCTGAAGAGTTCACGAGAGAAGTTGGCAATGAGAACTCCATTGTTGTACGAGGTTTCGACATCAAAGATATCTTGTTGCTCATCAACTACAGGTCTTCCGTAATGAGGCATGAATTGATCTGTGACGGTAGCTAATCCATCTTGGCTTCCCATGATGATAACATCAGATTGAGCCATGCTTCCGTCCGTAGAGAAACCAAGAGCAGACCATTCACTTTCACGTAATGAGGTCTTAACAGTGAATCTTGCGGTGGTTCCATCACTCATCCATGAGATGACGTATTCGCATGAATCTCCTACACATTTGTCTGGGTGAGAATAGGTTCCGGTGCAGGTAGATTGAGTGAGATGGATTCCGTGCTCGGTAGGCTCAACTTTCTTGTCTGCAATTAGAAACTGAGAAAACTTAATAACGTTATAAGAACCTTCGAAGAAGTCAACAGTCAAACTTCCACGTTGATTTTTGCCGTGGTATTTGAAGAGTCCGGAAATGAAGAAATTTGGATCAGCTTGGATAGCTGGTCCTCCGGTAGTATGTTGGTAGTTCTCAACATCAGCTCCCTTAGCCCAAATGACAGTCATTGGTCCTGGGGCAATGGAGTGATCATATTTGTCTTCGCCTAAAAAAAATTTTAAAAAAATGAAGTCGTCTGGCTTTTGCTTACTCTTCAGTTTTCTTCTGAAGACGACGGTTGTGATTCCATCTTCGAAGAAGGCGGCAGATGATTGTAGAGATTCTTCTCCTCCGAAGAAGCTGTCAGGGCGTGGAGTAGCTTTACTTGGAGAATAGAAATCTTTCACTCTTCCTCTTCCATCAATAACAGCTCCGACAACCATATCAGTACATTCCATATCATTTCCTGAAAATAATTAGGTTGAAGTTTATTCGAGTTTGTGCTGCTTGGATGACGGCATCTAAGTTTCATTTTATAAAATCGAAAATCTGGTGAGATTTCCTTTCGTCTACAACTCTCATTGTCTTATCTCCAAATCTTCGAATCTTATCATTCCCTGATAGATTCTTCCGTACTTTTATCAGTTTTCTTTGAAACTATTTCTAGAAAAATTGTCAAAAACTTACCACGTTTTGGAGTGGACACTTGGAGAGCTTGTCTACGGACTCTGACCCGAATTGGCTTCTTATCAACAGCTATAGACACTCCTTTTTCATCACAGAGACAGATTTTGTTTGTACTAACGCGTGGCTGGTACAAATCGTGATAACCTGCAAAGAAATTTCCGATTGAACTTTCACAGAACTTTTCACAAGGATTTAGTGGCAAATATTGTCATTCACTCCCACATCAAGTGACGTGAAGAAAATGAGTAGAAGCCAGTAAGAGGGGATTTGTGATTCGAAAAACAGCCAAAACATACCAATTGGAGTACGAGGGTTGCTGAAATCGCTAGATTTCTTGGCAATAACACGACCACCTCCGATTGGATACATGAAGTAGTAGCATTCATCCAATGGGAAATCGGTAAGCGGATCTGAGGTGATTACTTTGCGCTTGAAGGAGATGGTCTAAAAATTGTGAATTAATGAGGAACTACATTAATTCTCGATTACCTGCATGTCATCAATCATGGAACCACTGATGTCATAGATGTCTTGGCGATCAGCAGGATCAATGGCTGGAAGTTGGCGTCCGTAGGCAAAACGATCAGTTATGAAAGCTTTGTTCTCATAAACCCATCCGGTGTAGATATCACTGTTAGTCATCTGGCCGTCTCTGTATATAACGGTAAAACTCTTTCACTATATGTTGTATTCTACCTCGAGAATCCGATTCCAGTCCAACGTCCCATGTTTCTACTTGAAATGTTGAACTGTACCTCCTTATTGACAGAAATATAATTCCATCTAGCAATGTATTCACAATCAGAATCTTTGCAATCGATTGGATATCTGTACTCAGTGTCGCATTTAGCTTGGTTAACAACTAAAAGAAAAACGCTTTAACCTATTTGCTCGATTTTACTCACCAGAGTTTGGTTTTTTGTCTTCATTGCAGTTGCGGATGCAGACCTGTCTATCTGAGACAACTGGTGTGTCCACATGAATTGTTACGTTTCCGCTCTGAAACTTTGAATTGTCGGCGATTCTTTAATTTTCAATTTTCTCACCTCATCCAACTTTCCCCCGGTAACTGGGAACATTAGTTTCCAGCACTCAGAAGTGAACTGTTTGTCAGCACTGTCTCCGGTATTTCTCTTACGAATGAATTGGGCACGAAGCATTCCGTTTTCATGTGTTCCAACTACCGAAGTAACATCATTCTGTTCATCAAGCTTTGGAGCTCCATATCCATCACTGGTCATGTCATGAACAGACAGTTCACCATTGAAAGATTTGACAATAATCATATCAGCTCCAACCATTGTTCCATCAGCGCTGAATCCAACTCCAGTCCATGAATTGATAGCCATTTTAGTTTCCAAAGAAAACTCAATATCGTCAGAATCTTCAACATAGTTCCAGTTGAGTTTGTATTGGCATTCAAGTTGGCATCCTGGTGGGAAACGGAACTCGCCATAGCAGACGTCACCATCTACTTTAGGCTTCATGTCTTTTCTTTGAGTTGTGCGAGGAGCAGAAGTTGTAGAGCTTGGTGGTATAGTTGAAGAAGTTGTGGCTAAAAAAGGAACAATTAATATTATATTTAAAAAATAAGAACTCACTTTCCATAGGGCATTCTCCCCAGTACACGCATAATCCTTCAGCATTACGAGCATGACCTTGTAAGCAAGCACACCCAGGATCTCCACATTCATTACATTCATCTCTAGTGAAAATAGTCTGACAGTCAGCTTCACAAACGTTTCCGCATTCGTTGATTGTCTCGTTAACTCCACAGGTAAGAGGAACGATAGGTACAGATTTGAAACGTGAAGTTGTCATGGTGACAGGGGCGTTGGTGCTTGATTCCGCTCTAACTTCAACTGTTACAGGTTGAGAGCTCTTGACGACTTCAGTCGAAGACTCGGATTCATCTGTGTGGAAATGACTATCCAGGTCTGGACAATCTCCCCAATAAATGCATTGACCATTGTGACGAACATAGTTATCTGCGCAGGTACAATCTGGTTTTTCGCAAGAAGCTGGGCAAGGAGCAGTGTCGTACATGTTGGCACAACTTGGCTCACAAGCTGTTCCACATTTAGCGAAAGTAGAGTTCGAAGGGCAAGATGGTTCTTGCTGAAACCGAATGGATCAGAAAAACAATTAGAACACAACAAACCTCCTTGTCACAGAATTCGAAAGGAACACAAGCATCTTCCTCATTTGTCATGCGGACGTAGCCCTCTTTACAAACACATCTTGGAGTTCCGCACTGTCTTGGACAGTTTGGAATAGTTTCTGGGAAGCGAGTCCAATCGCAAGAAGCTTCACAATCACGAGAAGTTTCAGCGCATTCAGTCCAAACTTCATTTGGAGAGCACTGTTCACCACTGTCAGTCGACTCTCTATCCACAGCATTTTGAATGACACTGTTGTTTGAAACAGCAGTATGTTCAGGAACCTTGATTTCGATCTTTCTCAAATGAGATTTGGCTACAAAAACATTGAATTACTCTGAGAACTGAGAAGTTCACTCACAATCGGCAAGAGGAATGATAGATTCACAAACGAAATCTGTTGGTTTCACTCCGATAGCGGCCCAAGATTGTCCCGGATAACGAAGAACCATCTCGATTTCATCCTTAATTACATGTGTTAAGTATGATACACCTATTCAATGGATACCCTGAGAATTCTCCAATAGATTTTATTGTCTTTAGCCTCCCTCATGTTGTACAAGGACTCATCGAAGTCAGAAAGAGAACGGAACACGTTCGATTCTTAATTATCGGGTTAACTTCACGTGAAACCTCAATTGAGAGAAAAACCTTTTTCGCAGCGTTCGCCATGTCGTCCAATAGGGCAGAAACATTGTGATTTTGGATCATCAGCGTTTTTCTTGCAAACTCCTTGAACACCGCAATCATCATTTGAAGTGCATTCTTCTACAACAACATATTCATTGATTCGTCGAAAAAACGATAGACTGACCGGCGTGTTGGCATTGGCTTCCAGTGTAACCCTGTGTACATTCACATTTTCCTCCGACACGTTTACCTCTTCCAAGGCATGAGTCACCGTCGGGGATTGCTGAAAATTGTAATTTTGAATGTGTGTATATCCTGTGGATTGATGATCGGTTCAGCTTTTCAGCTTTTACGATTTCGCTTTCTAATTCAATCTGAATGAAAGAAACCCAACAAGAAGCGTGATCAACAGAGTTATTTCTAATGTGAACGACCCCAATTTCAACAAAAAATTTCAATCGCCGTTTCATTCTCTCTCACTTTTTTCTTTCGGCTATTGCGTGTAAATTCTCAGGTCAGGAAATTTGTCTATTACCGTCTAACCCACCACTCTCAAAACATTTCTGGTCATCCGATGACCAGAACATGAAATGAAAAAATTTTACTGTCTTTTCAGCCATTTCAATCGAAAAGGAATTGCCCGATAACGACTTCTGTCAAAAACTAATCGTCATTGACCATAACAAATAGTTTCTCAATATTCATACAAATGCGCCAAATGATTGAAAAACGACAACCTATTCATTTAACTGAATATTGCGTTTGAAAAAACGTCTGCCCAAGGTCTTTTACAAATAACTCTGACTGACTTACATATGTGTACGGATTCACACAAAAACTTGTTACTTTTCGACCTTTTTTGAAACATTAAATGCACCTACCTTTTACGATGTTCACATCAGCGCAACTGTAGAAGAAGTAGTCGTCTCCATACTCTGTAGCTTGATGAGTTAATCTGATCGCGCAGTTCATACATTCGAAGTGAGGAGGTAATTCAACACTCTTGGATGTTTGACTTAATAATACAACTTGTTACTATCCTGCATAATCTCAAAACATACGTCACATTGTATTCATCACGGAAATTAGTGAAAATAGCAATTGGCTCATCGAGGGCGTTTAAAACTTCCAATCGAATTCCTCCCTATAACATGTCACGTCAAACATTTGTCAGCTCTTTTTAATTGTTTTCTATCTAATATACTATTCCCAAGATCTGATTTTGATTATTCTTATAAATAAGTAAAGTAATAAGACATGGTGTGGCCTCCAGAGTAACCTTGGCCTAGGAAGAGCTAAGCCTTACTAGTTGCGGAAGAGATGAGAGATAAAGATAAATAGATTGTTAACAACCCTATTCCGCTCAAAAAAAAACTTTCTTTAACAATTTACGTACCATATGTGGAATAGCCGTGAACCATTCAATGTCGATAATTGAACCAGCTTCCAAATAAGTTCGTACACCTGTAACATCCAATGTTATAAGATCATCACAAACTTGTATACAGCCGCATTCTATGTTTTTTCATTTAAAAATGAACTCACGTTTTTCACGTGGAGCTCACGTATGAACGTGGAGATCAAGTAACGTGAAAGTTTGCGAACCGTGTGATAAAGTGATCAACAACATACCGTCATTTCCTTCTGGCTTGAGAGTACCACAGGCTCCTTGTGAGTTACGGCTTGAAAAAAAGTCTAGTGAAGGTGATCTTGCTAATGGGTATGTTAATCGAACATGGGCTAAAGCAGATCCAGCTAACAATAGCAGAAGGAACGGAAGGGAGTGCCTCCACGGCATCTGTAACAATGAAACCATAATAGTTGAAACATCAAGGAATATGAGAAAAAGGGTATGATGGAAGATGAAAGAACGGAAATGAATACTTTGATTTGAGATTTTTCTCGGCTAAAGGTCAATACAAAAAAAGGTTGATTAATGGAAATAATTGTGAAAGAGGTTGAGCCCCTGAGGACAGATGAAAAACGAAAAATGCAAAGTATAAGAAACATTTGGTAGAAGATGGACAATCAAGTATGGAACTGGAACAAGAACTGTAGAAGTTGCAGAAGTAAAGAATCAAGATTAAGGTATTTGACGGAGGTTTTGTTTCATCAAAAACAAAAAATTGAAAACGAGGATACTATACTGAAAGGATGAATAACCGGAAGATATATAGTTAGCCATACCACACATAGTTAAACTGTATCCGTGCAACAGGACTTTCAACATAATCGGCAATGAAACTTCGAAAGTAAAATCGGACAATGAGATGGATTTAGACGATCAAATGATGAAGGAAGAGAGAGTGTTACAAACTTACGATTTGCACAACCAAAAAAGGAAACTGAATAATAACTGGAGGAGGAGGGGGATGGAGATTTGAAAGTGAACAAGAAACGAACTCAAAAACATAGTAAACGAAGACTGTTTGTGGTAACGATATGAAGATCTATATTGGGGAAGATATCTGGGTGTCTTGCATGGAGGTATTAAGGATGGATACTGGAGTAGACTTACGCAAGCATTTTGCCAAGGACGCGAGAAGATAGGAGTTATAGATAAAAGCGGAAGATGAGAAAAGAGGTAGAGGTTATGATGATGATGATTGTCTTTCTTGATCTTTCAAGATGATTGTGGAGAGGAAAGATAATACAATATTTTAATCTGAAGCACTGTATGTAGAATGATAGGAAAGATAATGTAAAGGTTTGAGGCAATGATGGTTTATGAGAGACCGTATGAAGATGCGAAAAAAGCTTTTCCTTCATGACATCCTCATTCAAAAGTGGATAATAGCTGGACACCTTCACAAGTTTTCTGAACTTTATTTTAATTATAAACGTCTTCAGAAGTGAAGAGAGAAGAGAGGTTTCTGATAGAAAACAAACGAATGACATAGGAATCAAACGGATTATTATCTGATAGAACATGTCATATCATTCATCCAATCAGTCATTATCACCAACAATTATGAAGAGAAATCAGTTAGACTAAAGGATCGTTAGCGCAAAAACTCTTCAATCACATCGTGAGCTGACGTTATATAGTTAAACAGTTTCATATAGTTAGCTAGAAAAACAGTATGAATATAGTATATCAAGCAGGGTATCGTAACGTTAATACTAGTTTCAACGAATATTCTAATTTCACGTGAAACGTGGCTAATACGTGAGCGTCCTCATTCAATACATAATGTATTTCATTTGAGTATTAGAGACAGCTTGATCGGTTGCAACCTCAATGTGATCTCGCACACAACAATTTCCGTTTCCAAAAAAGTTCAGGAGACATGAATGATCATAATCTCTTGAACAACAAAGACCAGACGGTGTTTTTTTCAGGCACAGAAGATTTCTAATCCACCTATCTGCTTCAGTAATCTTGAAGTTTCGTCTTTTACTTACCGAACCGAGAGTTGGACAGGGTTTGAAAGACAAACGATTTAGCGATGAAGGGTGTTGATTTCACGATCGGCAACGGATTAGCGGGTTCTTATATGGTCAAGAGATGTTGAGGCAATTAATGGGAGAGGATTACGTAGGATGAATGTGATTGTTGTAGCTCTCTATTCTTATGAAAAGCTTTCATCTCACAGCCTATTCAGGCAGCAAAAAGTTCTCACGACGGTCATTGGGCATTGTGCAACAGGCAGAAGTTTTTAAAGTTTATGTTATAGGGCAGCCATTTATGGAATGATAAAGAAATAGAGTGAATACGCATGAGAGTACAAGAAACACGAGAGTAGACGAGGTCTGAAGAACACACCTAAAGTCATCGAAATTTCCAATAGAAGGTCAAGGCTTTTAAATCTTTTATGAGATACAACTTTAGCTGAGATAACAAAAGTATTGAATGGGCAAAGCCGTATTTTCGCGACAACCATAATCAAAAAAGACAGAGTGTGTTGAATAAAAAAAAAGTTTCGACGAACAACTCAATTCGTTTTTCGATTGTACAATAGGAAATAATAATTGAAGATGATGCCTCTAAACCGAATGTTCATTTCTTCACAATATGATGCTTTTGACCAAAAATTTAGAATTTCTTTTGACAGAAGTTATACAAAGACCATTAGCCAAATGGCCTGTGAATCCGGCTCCTCGCATACTACATTAGCTACGATTTAGAAGAAGAAATGAAGATGAGGAAGAAGAAACTGGAGATATGCAAGGGTAAGACATTCGCGGTTATACGAGAATAGAAACACTGCTGGCCAAAACTTTTGAGGGAGAGATGATCAGAACGAGAAGCTGGATGTGGTTACTGTATCACAACAAAATTATTTTCATCCTAGCCTAGACGAATGCATCAACTAGCAGAATAATAGGGGGGGGGGGAAGACCTCAAGAGCTAGCCAAGCTTTTTTTCTTCTTCTCATCAGATAGACTTCAATACGGACGTGAAAGCGGAATGCAATGCAACGAAGAATTAAGGAAAAGGCGAAGAGCGCAGGCATGACATCGGGCTAGAAGGAACTGGGTCAGAGGTCTTTCTAACATCGTCTTCTTCATCGCGCCTTCTTTTCCTCCCGCCTTACCTACCCTATCTAACTATCTGCTTGACAGCTCCTCAGAGATATTCATGTCGCAGGTTTGTCTTTAACAGTTAATCTGACAATCATACTAATCATTGTCATCTTGAAAGTCAGGTGAACGAAATGCGAACAGAAGGGAAATTTCGAAAGCGATTTAAATGGGAAACGAACGGCAAGCAATTTCAAGCCTATTAGCCATGACACCTGGCATATGCTATAGAAGATTTCAATCAGTACCTTAGGACATTCAACATCTGTATTCCTTCTAATGTAATTCATGAGGCGAATAGAAAAGGTACACATGACAAGACACTAAAAGTTGTTTTGAAATTCTTACAAATATTGGAAGATCAGGTCAGACAGACGAGAACTAATCCGCCTGAGGGAAAACTTGTCAGCTTTTAACAAACTTCCCCACCTTGTAACTGTTTAAACAACCGCCAAAAAAAACTTCCAAAAAGCACTTAGAAAGTCTCTCATGTCTTTGTCTGATGAATCCTACAAGCTAGCAATGAATACCGAGAACAAAAAATAGTATAATGATAGAACTTGGGTTTCATTCGAAGACATTCTATTTTCAAAAAAATGGCAAACCAGATCAGAATTTTGTTGGCTGATTTCGCTTTCACTCAGAACAAAATTTATACCTCACTGTCATACAGATCATATGGTAGATGAACGTCGGAGGTTTGAAATATCAATTTCAATCTCCTGAGAATTGTATTTTGATCAGTTAATTTTTTTTTTCTATTTCAATGACTAACTAACCCCAAAAGTGACAGACAGAAAACATAAGAGCTAAGGCCAAATGTCTCTAACGGTTGATGACTAAATACAAAATTAGAAGACATCAAGGGCTGAAAAACGAAAAGAGATAACGTTGTCCGAGCCACCCTCTCCTTCTACTGACCCACATAACCGGAAAAGGAAAAAACGGATAGAAGACTATCTGGACAGTAGCCAGAACTAATGATTGTAAGACAATCCAATAGATTCAGGCATCACTCAACTTTCCACACTGAATACAAAAAACGACAAGAGAACCAAGAAAAAAGGACTACACAGATGAAATAGCTTTAATTAGAAACATGGTGTAAGATAAACAAACTGGAAAATCTTGTGTTCACTAGCTTGTCCAACATTACTCGAAATAGGCTAAGTCAGCTCAACTGACATTTCCCATCATCTCAATCAAATTTCAAAAGATATTTCACGATTACATCGACCAGGTTTCGGTTCATTCAAGCAACCATAGGCTAATGAAAAGCAATTGCATAACAACTAAAACTGACAATAAACTATGTCATCTCTTCTTATTTTCAAATATTCAAAAACTTTTCAAATTCGAGAAAAATTACCAACTCGAGCGTCTGACCTAATCTTACGTAAGGGAAACTGAATCAACGTTTTCAATTTGCCGACGGCTTGATTTGTCTTATTTAATAATCTTGTTTCCTTTACCGCTATACTACCTTTAATAATAGAGACAGCAAGAATATATATATCAACGAAGGATGACGATCGTTGAAAAGAAAAATAAATAAAGAAAAGGTCAAAATCCAGTTTCAACCTCCGGATATGTTGGAAATTGATGAGGACAAGACAACAACATCATGACAACAAATGAATAGAATAGATATTCAGACAAGCAATTAACCGAACTGCCGGTGGGCCAGAAAAAACAACCATTCACCGTTTGTCTCATTTGAATAAACTCTTAAGCAGCTCATCCCACTATTCCAATTCTTTTGGATGAAACCACATAACAACCGAATAGGATGGTCTAAGCATCAAGATGTAAGACAGATTGAATAGGAAAAACATGCTGTATATGCAGAAGCAAAACTTACTTTGAATCATGAATGAGGTTTACTGTTATTAACGGCTACACCCAATCATCCAAGAGGTCACCTTTTCCAATTCCTCATAATAAAAATTGTCGGTGCTATAGTGGCTCGTCGTAAACTCTCTACATGGTGACATCATCCTAGAATATAATTCGTCTATTCAACATTTCCGACAATAAAATTTTCTTCTTCCTCTCTTTCTGGAAGACAATATAGTCTCATAATTGTCGTCAGTCTGGAGCTCAAAACTACCTCACCACACCGCTTGTGGTAAAGATGAACGAACAAACGATTTTAAACTCATAAATTAACATACCCATTTCCATGAATGGCCAGCCGACAAATCATTCATCTATCGGCAGACTTTGAATATCTACCCTGCTGTGTTGATGTCAAATTCGAAAGACAGTTCTATTTCATCAACCTTCATCTTAAAAGGTTTTGGCTGCAAAAACAAAATGAAATAAATAAATGAAAATCACTCACCATGAAAGTCAGAGAATTGTGGAGCCAGACATATACAACACAACCGTTCCTCATCGCATGCAAGCTTTAAATGACTGTTAAGCATAATTCAAACGGATGCGATTAAAAAGCGCGCTAAATCGCTATCATCGTGTAATCATGTTAATCTCGTTGCAAATAAATATTTAATTATTCCTTTGTTAACGTAATAGTTATCAATTTTGAAAATGATTGATTGTTTATCAGAAGGACTAACATGGTCAATTGATTTTTTTGATTTCTCAGAACGCCAGTCAGTTCAATAGTTTGAAGGTCTTCTGATTGATTTGAATGAATGAATTTTATGTTAATTGAATGATTTGTCACGAAAATTCGGAACAGACACATGTTTTTGATTCACTTTTCTCATGTTTTATTTATTTTTTGTTCTTACTTTCACATCTGACGTGATTGTGTGAAGGGGAGAGGAGCAGATTTTGTTTTCTTTCTCACAAATCACATAAGATTCAAAGTTGAATTTCATTTTTGTAATGGAAAGTCCATAGCTTTTTTGGAGACTTTCCTCTCAACATTATTATATATTTGTTTTGTAATATGCATTAGAGATCAAGTACTTCTGCAACACCTTTCCGTCCACTTATCGTATTACTCTTAATATAGCCATTATTGATTAATAGAAACTTATTAGTTTCTGATGATTTATGAGACATCCAAACTACAGTTCTCGAGTACTATAAGAGATATGGTACGAATACAATTCCAGAATTTGAATTTATGAGTTGAAAACTAGTTTTTTCATTGAAACATTGAATGATACTGCCACATTTAAAAATTTTGAAGCAAAATTCTTTGCTGTCTGTTAGCCTTAATCTCACAATACACAGGTGAGAATAGCCTAAGGCAATATTTCCTTAAGTGATATATTTGCTCAGAGAATGATGGATTAGATGTCTTTGTTGATGCTCGTTGCATTCGAATCGTCTTGTAGTTTTCGCTTTGTTCAAACTTCTGTTGCTCTCCATCTAGTAATGGATCCGTTCATCCTTCTCTATCTCTCTGTATATCTCTATTGCTTCCTCTACTTTGCAAAAGCAAAATGATAGCCTTCACACTTCTCAGCTGTCCACAAAACTACAGCCTATGCTGTAACTTTATGGTCGGCACGCGGCTAGTAGTGTTAGTATGCCATCAGCCATCTGAATACAATATTTATGTTCTTTAATTATCAGATCGTTTATCAACTCTGTAAGATTAATGAAATTGCGTTAATCTTATTCTCTCTACCACAGTTTCCAAATATCTCCCTCTTCCGCTTTCACGCAGATTTTCCAAACTGTCATTATCAGATTTCAATTGTTTATCTTTAATATTAGAATGGTTTTTCTTTTTTATCCTTTTATTTACGACTCCCCCTCTCTTTTTCTGAACGGAAAAAATATGAAAAGATTTGTCTGAACACTTTGAACTAAGCTGATCTGCCACCATATGGAGACAAGTCCTGTACTGAAGGTTCAACATAGATTTTTGTTGGGATGAATGGATGCATGTTCAACCAGTTTTCTACCCTCTTCTACTCTCTGCCTCTGTCTTTCTGTTTCATTCTCTCTCTCTCTCCCTCTTTCTCTCTTTCACTCTCATCCTGTTCGTCTTATCAGCTACAACGCTTCGTTCATCGTTACCGTCGCTATGATGACTCATTTAACGACATGTCAAAGACAAGCTTAAGTTCAGCAACAAAGATTTTTAGTTCTCCATCTTGCTATCATCTGATGCGTCGTTTTGCAATGCCGTTTATTCGTCCTATCAAATGCTGAAATTCTTTTTTTTTTCTTTCAAGAAAAGAAAGTTGAAAAAACGGCTTAAATTTCGTTGATTGCTCATTCAACGCTTTCTTCTCAATTTGCTTTTCTCTTCTCATCAACGAAATTTTGTGAACAAAAAAAGAGAAATTGACGAACTGTTGATCAAAATCTTCGTTCCAACTTGCCTTCCTCACTCTCTTTGCAAGGTACTCACCCAATACACTTGTCCCTCAATGATTCATTTTCTTTCTGGAACTTTTGATAAAAACAGATTGTTTTCCAATTTGTGTCCACTTGTCCTCTTCTAACTATAACTTGTATTCAATGAATAAACTGTTAAACAACCTGCTCTCAGTTCATCCGAATGATTGAAATCACACCAATCATTTGGTATTTGGCCATTTTGCGTTTTAAACGTTCCAATTTTGTAAGAATAAAAAAGCATTGCTGTTTGCTCTTCTATTCAAACACCAAGTTTCCTGGACAGTCGCAGTCTCTTCCCATCACACCAAAGCCTTATTGAATTGTTTGAACCCTGAATGTGCTCTTCGTTATTCAAATTATTTCTAGCTGTCAACGATTTCATATTATTCTCAAAATCATAGGTTGCAACATTTGAAATTTAAAATGATTAAAAGGAAGCTTCATCTCTGTCTATTTCAATCATTAATGAAACATAATCTGTGCAAGTCAGTTGTCTCAATGATGACAATAATGACATAATATGACGTTTCCTCACTTTTTCTTAATCTCGTCTATCTCTCATTCTGTCTCTTCACACGTCTCCTGACGTTCTGAGATTGCCCTCCGGCCATGTGTCACTTTTCTCACCTCATAAGACAATAGAGCTCAGTACCTCTAATCGTTCCTTGGGTCATATCTTTGTCCTCCTTTTTTGGGTAAACACACAATTGCTCACACCCATTTCATTCTCATTTACTTCTTCCTTAACGTCTCTAATACTCTACTCATTATATTCAGGTGACCAACATGAATTCCAAGGTTCTATTCCTTCTTCTAAGTATTGCTGTTGCTACCCAAGCTGATTGGTGGGATGATGTTGTTTCCTCTGCTTCAAGCGGTCTTTCTTCTGCAGGTGACTGGCTTCGTGAAACCGCTGGACCAGCTGTTAGGTGAGCGAACTCTTTAAGCTTCTTCCTTCTTACTTGATCTGTGCAGAGAAAAGTTCAATGATGCCAAATCAACTCTCCAAGATCCTGAGACTCATAGAAATATCAAAGAGTGGATATCTGAGGTACACGCTTACTCTTTCTATCTTCCATCTAGCTGAGTTTATATTAAAGAAAGCTGAAGCTGCTTCTGAATTCGCCCAAACTGAAGTCATTCCTGAATTGAAGAAGATTTACGAAGCCGCTACAGCTGAGGATACTACCACCCCCTCTACCAACAACGCTGAAAAGATCGTTCCCCTAGATGGTCAATAAACTCTCTTCTTAATGAAACGAAAACATGGCTTTACGGTTCCTTTTGAAAAAAAATGTAAAATAAGATAATTCGATTGTTCCAATAAATTAATATTTATTGTAAACGTTTCAATGCAAACACTAGCAAGACAGATGATCCACTTTCACACACTGATTCATCTTTGACCATAAAAGACAATCATTGAAGTAACATTTCATATCTTCAGTATAAAAAAAGAAATTTGAAACTACCGTTCAGTCAGACGTCTCATAAGGAAACTCATTGGAAGATATAACTGTCTCATTTATTGTAAATGTTAATGGTTAATACGGAATACCTCTAGTATATCCTTTCAATTCATTCTCTTTCAACACTTATTCGCTTTCATCAAAACAATACTCAGGTACTTTCCCACCAAATCATATCGCCTTCTGACTCAGAAATACTCTCAACTCCTCGAAGACATTCTAGAATATGAATCATCTATATCTATTCATTCCCAATCAATAATTACGACACAAGCTATTCGGAAAGTCATGAAAGACTCCAAATTAGATTTCTGGGATAATCAATAACCTTATACTATTTGTTTATTGACTATTTCGAAATTGTGATGAGCAATAGAGTGTGGGTGGAATAACAGCTGATTACTTAATTAGCGCCAAAAAAGGAGGGGTGACGTGAACTTGGAGCTCAAAACATATTTGCCGCCAATTATCATTCAAATCAGTTAAAGGGTACAGTCAGTCATCAACATCATTATCAACATCATAGATTGCTGCTCCACATTCTATTATTTAAATATAAATGTTGATTGAGGGTTTCGCTAATGAAGATGAAATCATACAGTCATCCTTCTCATGTACTACTCTCATTCCCCCCATGTCCTCATCGACCTTTTTATCATCTCGTAATCAATCGTATTCTAAAAATATAACAAATAGACTAACCTAAGGCGTTCATATACGGTTTCGAGGGATGAGAGATAATGATAATCCAGCATCTTCTAGTTGTCTCATGTTCGGATGAACACGGCCAGCGTCGTCGTTCATAGTTTACCTCATCATTGTTGATTATTTTCTCCGCCGTTATCATCATGTAGTTGATCTGAATCCTCTTTCGCTTATCATCTCTATGTCTCTTTTTCTCTAATTATCTCTTTATGTTTATAAGTTACCTGTGGAAATCTATCATTTTTCTCTAAATCCGTCTGAGGTATGTGGCACGAATCTTTTCATCTATAATTCTCTTGTTATGAAGTAATAAAGATGGATATTTCTCCATCTCTTACTCATTATCCAATGAGAGCTCCTCCTTACCTCCAATATCATCATCTTAATTCATCAGTGTCTTTCTCTCATTAGCTAACTTGAACACTCTTCTGGATCCATTTACTCTTGTCATTCACTCTAATTCCCTCCCATCTCTCTATGGTTTAGAAAAGTAAGAGAGAAAGATCGAAGGAAATTGTGCTAGAAAGTTCATTCATTCAACCGTCTTCTCCCTGATTTCTACTTTGCTGTATATTTTTAATAACTGTTTAATTTTTTTTTATTAATTACCTGCTCATATGTTATAAATATATCTATGAAGGTGTTTTGTAATTGTAAAAAAGGATTTTCAATCCAATTACTCCTGATAAGCTTTATCTGTCTATTACTTATTCCTAATAATGCGATTGGCTGGCCCATTGAATCGTCTGGAAGTGATGAACTGTTAGAAGAAGTAGATGAAATAGCACCTGAATTGGATTCTGAAGCTCTTTTGAGACCGCCGGACACTATTGAAGGTAATCCTTATGATTTAATTATTTTGTTGATATGCAACCGCTTCCTCATGATACTTAACGTAAAAATGGCGCTGAGTTGCCACGTACGTTTTTTACGTGAACTTCACGTCAGTCACGTAATAACACTCACGCACTCATAATGATGCGATCAACATTTGAATTTCTTTTGCTCATCACATTTTGAATTTGAATATTTCGGGGGTTAAACAGAGGAAATTGCGGTCCCTTTTGAAGATCATCTTATTTACTGTTTTGATTACAAGGTCATGGATCTTTGCGTACTAATATGCATGTGAAGATAATCAAATTCCTATTAGGAATGGGGAAAATATACATTTTGATGTTTCTTGAGCTATACCTTTCATCTTATATTTGACTTTTTGTATCAAAAGCTTATGTTTCGTTCACGTAATACTCACAATATTCATAAGCGAATCTTTTGATGTCATGCCCCTCGGAGTGGAAATCGACACCCAAGGAACGATGAAACTTGTTTCTTTCATTTAAATTTTATTTCTAAAATCTCTCATTGCGTCATTCGTTTGGTTATGCTGCTATTGCT
Organism: Auanema sp. JU1783; assembly: GCA_943334845.2. NCBI lineage: Eukaryota > Metazoa > Nematoda > Chromadorea > Rhabditida > Rhabditidae > Auanema > Auanema sp. JU1783. The sequence goes on along the minus strand of CALQYR020004116.1, from coordinate 4,996 downwards.
CCATCTCTATCTCTCTGTTCCAATCTCTCATAGTTCACTGTATATTTCCTTTTTTATGCATCTATAAGGTTCGAATATTTTCAGCCTTTCACTCCTTCTCTCTTCTATTTTTATAAGCTCTATACGATTCTCTATCCCTCTTCCTCTGACTGCCTGTATCGTCATTGTGCACTGTCCTATATGATGCAGCTCTGGTTGTTCCTTCCGTCGGCCTATTCAAACATTGTGATGATGGTATCAGGACTCCGCCCACCCTGAGGGATGGTTAGATCTAGCTGAAGATCTCGTACCGAAGAGGTTGCACCACCCCCCTCCCTTACGTTGCTTCGTTCTCTTCATCGTCGATCATCTAAGCTATCCAAGTTCAGAGGAGATAGAGTACGAGCTCTTAGCTCAATCCATTTATTTCACCTATCATAAACGAATTGAATATTCCATTCGGCTTGGTGCCATCTCTCAGATCCTAAATGGTCTTACCGATTTCGGTAGCTTTATCGCTATCGATTCTCTATCGTATTACCATAAACTTACCCGATTTACCTTATTCGCCTGAACTAAGAAGAGCTGGCTCTGATGACTTCTTATCTACCTCTAAGCATTTGACTCTTGCTGTCGATGAACTTCTCGAGAATCTACCTGGTGAACACCGATCTTCTGTTTCCAAGTTTAGGTTCGTCTAGTCACCTAGAACACCTGTCATCGGGTTAGAGCATCAAACATGAGTTTCTTCCTTTTTAGCTATCATCAAATTATCGGAACATTAGTCTCCTTTGACATATATTCTGATGAGGATACTGGAGCCGTTCGCAAAACTTTTCTTAAAGCCTTGGATCATGGATTCATTGGGAGCTATGCTGTAGCTACAGATGGATTCGAGTTCCACTCCGCTCAAGGTCCGCAAATGAGCTTCCGCTTATTGTTCTCTCGCTTTTTTTTTCTTGCACTAAAGAAATGTCGTTGATATCAATAGATTTGATGACATTTTTATCCTTTCTCTCAAAAACGTCTTGAATGGGATCGTAACAAACTCATTTCTCTGCCGAAGTTTTATCGTCGTGTTGCTTCGTTTGTGCTCTGAGTCGTTCTCGTGTCAGCGTTAACCGACAGAAAACCTTGTGTACTCTATTGTTGGAATATTTCGAACAGAGAAAAAATGAGAGAAATTGAAGCAGAAAAAATGAAGAATGAAAGTATCTTCATTTCTAAACATAAGCATATTTTCCATATGTTTTTGAGTTTTCAGTTGAAAAGAAAGTTTTGAGTCAGTAACATCCATTTGTCTCCTTTTGAAAGCATAGCGCTTATGAAATGAATATTCTTTTTTCAGTTCTGAACAATAATTGTTCTGCTTTGGAATTCCAATGCTCTGACGGTACTTGCATTTCGTCCACTTTGAGATGCAACCACCATAGGGACTGTCCTGATGGAAGCGATGAAAGCTCGAAATTCGGTATCTTGTAAGACATGGCTCTATAATCGTAGTTGTTCCAGCTAAGTGTAAGCACCACATTCCGGTCATTTATCAAACAGATAAAGTATTTTCTGTACCAGTCGGAGGAATTATTCATCTCTCTGCCATCATTGATATGCTTGATGGGAACCATCAGGTACGTCAAAACTTCAATCAAAGCTTCCGCAACACTGTCCTTGTTTTCTGCAGGTTATCTGGTCTCGCGATGAAGAAATAATCGGCGAGAACGCACTTTCTCTGTCCGATGATGATCGTTTGACAGTTTACCGTTCCGGAGATGAATATTTCCTAAGAATTGTTGATGCCACGAAAGAGGACGCGGGAGCATATAAAATCCAAATCCAAGGGTTACCAGTCAACGCCACTTTTGAGGTTTGTTAGTAGATTGTATACAAAGATACAAATACTTGTGAAGGTCCGAATCACAGCCGATTCCGTTCCCTTGGAATCTTCTGAATGTCCTGAAGGAGAACGTGCTTGCAAATCCGGTCATTGTCTACCTGTTTCACAGTTCTGTGATCGCATCACTCAATGTCCTGATGGCGATGATGAAGCAAACTGCACAGGTATGTTAGATCCAATTCTTTGATAGAATTATACTGAGGAAATACAAACAAACCGTTTTTTTGTCTGAAAAAAAAGAACTTGGCAACATTTCGTTGACCTTTCTGTTTGTTTACCAAAATTCCACGGATTGATATGCGACGAAGTGGTTTTTTTTTTCTTGCCGTTGAATAAATGGAATTGAAGGATGAAAGCTCAAATACTCCTCAGATTCTATAGAAGAAATGAAAAAAGAAGAAGTTTGTTTCAGCCGTTGTCTGCTCATCTACTGAATTCCGATGTGCTTCCACGAACGTATGTGTACCTGCTAATGTCAAGTGTGATGGCTGGAACGATTGTCTTGATGCTTCTGATGAACACGTAACTCTATTGAGGAGAAACCGTTTCACATTTAAATTGAATTTCAGGGTTGCCCATCCAAGACTCCTCATCGTCCTCTGACCCACCACAACCATAAGAAACACTCAAGACTTACTGTTACTTGTGAAGATGGCTCTGCTCCTGAATACAGTTTGTAAGTATTTGAGAACTTTATTGATTTTCTTTTTTCTACGAACTATATGAAATGATTGTCCAGTTGTTTGAGCATTGTCTCCAGCTTAGACTCTCTTCTTTTTTTCTTTTAAATATAATTGAGGGAGAGGAAAGAGAGGGAAAAGGGAAAAGTGAGATAGGAGAAAGACGGGAGAAAATACACGATCGTCTCAGATTGTACGGCAACATTCTGGAGGCTCTCTGTATTAGTGCCGATCAGACAGTTTCCCATGTATTTAAGCTCTTAACCCTCATCATCCATGTTTTCTTTCGTTTTTATTGTCTCTCTCTGAAAGAGAACTTTCTGCATCTTGTTGCTCAGCTTGCTTAAGTCCATGATGCTCCGAACATTCTCTCAACTTTCTCCATAGTTTTTCTCTTTTGTTGTCAATCTCTCATTACTCATATTCTATTGCATGCCCTCTGTCCATCATTACAGAAATTCGTCTCTCTTACTTCTCCTGCAGAAGCAAAAGCAGCAACTTCTTAGTGGCGATCACGACTGTTGACACAGTCCGAGAACCATCTACACATGCTTCTGTCTTCACCACTCCCCATCTATTTCCCTCTCTTCCCCTCTCGCTAGTCCATTATAAAAAGCTTTCTCTAACTCTATCTTCTCTATATTCTTACTTGAATGATTTCTATTCAAATTCACATTCTTCATATGTTTTCCTGCAGTTTTCTGAAATCTCACTAGTAGTCATCACGCTTCGAACTTCCTCCAAAGCTTCATCAATACATCGGGAGAATATCGAGTATTGGCTTGAACTTAAAGCCAAGTGCTGGAATTTCCTAACCGACTGCTGGCTGATAAGAGGGCAATGCGAGAAAAAAGAAAAAAACCGGGATCTTAACACTTCAAGTAGAACATAAAAAATAAGGAAAAGCCTTAAACTGAATCCAAAAAAGTGAGCAAACAGTACAGCTGACAAACCTATAAACTGCTTCGGAAAGCCAATGAAGAGAATAGATGAAAAGCCATTCTGTAAACTTTTCATAAAAACATACAAGAAGTTGAAGACGTTTTTAAGATTTTTACTGTTTCAGACATGGATCCACGTACTGCTGGTCAAACTCTGTCTGCCCAACATCAACTGTCTGTCTCCAAGGATTGTGCTGTGCTACTGGCCGTAAGTTTCCTTTTATAATTATATGATGTTTTGAAAAAAACAAAGAAATAACTTGCTTCTTCTCTGCCAAATGAAGTCGTGACACTTCATGAGCATAAGTGAGTGCTTGTATGCCAATTGTGGGGGATCATTGAGGATTAACTTGAAGTGCTTCTTTTCAAAATATTTTGTTAGCTAATGTTGTGACCCAAGTTCAGATTTCTGTTAAACAAATGATTACGCTAACTATATGCATGGTAGAATATACAAACCATTCTAATTATTAAATTAGAAAGTTATACCAACCGTTCTCTGTTGTGTGAAGCTGAACTAACTGAAACGCATGATGAAAACACTTTCACGTAACTTAGTTTGCATACGTGACTTTCACGTACACGTCATTCTTTACACTTCTACGTAACGTGTTAATCAACATAACGTAATTAGAATAACTAAAACGTTTGTGATTGAGATGAATCATAACATTCTCTCCCTCGACACGATTTTTGTAGTTAATAGCACCTATCAACGATCATGTTCCTCCAACGATTGGGAATGCTTGGATGGCACATGTCTCGACTGGAGCTTACGTTGTAATGGAAAAGCTGACTGTTCAGATGCAGGAGACGAAAGATTCTGTGGTATGTTAATGAAGCAGCTTTGTTATGTGTTCGAGCTTTTTTGTCCAAGCTTGCATAATGCTTCATTTCAACTGTATAGTAATAAGTTCCCTAACGCTTTCCAACTGTTAGTACAATTTAAACTTGTCCTGGAGTGTAGTGTCAGCAATTAAGCTTAACTTCGCACCAAGCACCTTACCGTAATCGAGCTTAATCAATTTGCGTTTGCACCGAAAGAAACCAAAAATCTGAACTTTTTCACGAATCGTTCTGCTAACGAGAGAAATGAGAATGAATGCAAGAGAAGGAGGGACAGAGAGAGATGGTTTTCAAAAAACTATGACTAGAAGGCGGAAGAGAGCTGAGAAAGAGGGGCGAATAGACTGGATAGATGGCTGCTGAAGAGATAGAAAGAACTTTTTTGTTGTACATGAGACATTTTTTGTGAGCAAATGGAGAAGTTGAGAACGTCTGTATCCTTTAAACACATTTGTTATCTTCGGGGTGTCAATGAGCTTTACTGTCATTAGAAGACACATTTCCGGTATCTATTTGCTTAAACTTTAGATTATTTACGAACAAATCAAATAAAATTCATATACGGTGGGGTGTAGAAGCCAGGGGGGGGGGGGGGGGGGGAAGGGAAGGGGGGGGAAAAAGGGGGGGGGCAAAAAAAATTTTTCTTTTAAAAACTT
>CALQYR020004115.1:0-33522 GCA_943334845.2 Auanema sp. JU1783 | reverse complement strand
CGCCTCGTTATCGTCAAGTTGATAATCAGACTCGTCATTTATTCATAATCATCGAAGGTTTATATTTAAGGTATACTGGTAATAAAAAAATCGATGCTAGATCGTAGAAAGTTTCGTATCCCATTGAAGTGATGGGTTTGTTTGATATGTTCTATATGGTTCTCAATAATGGAAAATCAACAACAATTGAACCCAATAACACATCTCTCTCTTCCCTTGTTGTAGCTTCCAAGTGAGGAGTTCACAACCCTACCCATGCCAAAAATAATTGCAACCTTAACAAAATTTCAATCGGAAACAAACAAAAAAAATTACTACATATGAAAGCTAATTTTCTCTCTTCGAAATCCTGCTTATTGTAAACCCGCAAAATCTCTCAAACTTTCTGGCTTGATAGAGGGAAACGAGGCAGATAGAGAAGAACTCTATGAGCTCATATCTCAACTAAAACAACCAGGAAACTTTCATTCTACACTTCGTTCCTTCAAAGTTTCGAATCAAATCAAACAACGTGAACTTTCTACGAGAGCCTAGAAGGATTGATGACAAAGACATTTACAAATCTTATCCTACTTGTGAACAGAATTATTGATCTGCTTACATCGTACAGAAAACGAAGTTATAAACCTCATAGAATTAAGAAGAAAGAGAAAACGTGTGATCAACTGAGAAGTAGTTCGGGATCTTCAAGCAGGACAGCATCTGCTTGTAGATCCCGGAATACTTTTTTCTTCATTTTCATCACATTTCATTTAGCTATAGCAAAGAAAGTTGAATAAGATTCAAAACTAAAGAATAACCAAATTAGCTATGAATGTGCACGAGCAAAACTGAAAAACAATCTTTCCAAAACCAAAAGGAGGAATCTCAAGAAAAAACGCGATAGCAATAATTAGCGTTAGGGAACAATTGATTTTAAATGGAATACCTATTCGATGGAACATTTTCAAATACACAACTGCAAGCAACAGTTAAAGCATATAACACATCACTCACCAAAAGCTTAAAGAATTAATTACAAGACTAAAAAAAATAAGAAATTGAAACACACCAACCAACATCAGACACACGCCTCGTTATCGTCAAGTTGATAATCAGACTCGTCATTTATTCATAATCATCGAAGGTTTATAATTAAGGTATACTGGTAATAAAAAAACCGCCCCTATATGGTAGAAAGTTTCGTATCTCGTTTAAGTTCAGACAGCTGCATACTATTTCAAAGTAATTGTGAGATATGAAGTTTTATGTTTGGCCCTATCACGAAATGATTTTGTTCCAGGAAGTGCTTGATTCAGAATTATTTTGAGAAATAAACAAAATTTATTAACGAAATTTAAAAACCTGATAAGCTTATGCTACCCGTACATACACTTAAGTGTTTCGAAACTGTTGTTTAAAAACGACAAACAGATTCCAAGTATTCTGTTTTAATTTTGTTTCCTAGAGAGGAATGAATGAATGCTGGTTCAAACTGATCATCTGTTTGGAAACTCTGCAATTTTGAGAATAAAATAGAATAGAAAGCTGTTTTCTCACAATTGTTTCAAACTTCGTGGATGAAGTAAGAAGTTCGAGATTATTGTAATCGTAGAGTTGTGATAAATGGAAGAATATGAGAGAACATATGCAAACATACTCTAACAAAGCTTCGTTAATCGGAACTGGAAAAGAGAAGAGATTGAAAAAAAAGAAGAAGTTTTCCCAGACTTAAACTATGACACGATTTCAGAGCTAGAAATTTCATGTGAGTATCTTGTACACTGAAAACGGAAGATATGAACGATAGGAGACAGAAAAACCGGAAATGCATAAGATATTTTTCTCTCTGAAATTTAAATTAAGGAGAAGATTTTCAAATGATGTGTTAAAACCTTGTTTGAATCAAAACTATCAACAAGTGTGTAGAGGAAGGAATATACGATGAAAGAGATCCCAAATGAAGGGATAAGGATACGCATGAGCCAGATTACTGCAATACCTCATCATTCGATGGATAAGAACAATGGTTAGAACTCACATGATTTGTCTTGATCTTGTTGTAAGCACAATATCAGAACAGCAAACGTTAAATGTACGAATTCCAGCAAAGGAATCATATACGAGAGGAAATAGAAGAATCTGTTCTTATTATTTGTGCCAATCATCAGTTCCCGTACACGTGCATAGCTTAGAAACATCTGAGAGACGGTTAAAGATGTAAATGCATAATTTGTTTCCGAAACAAGTTACTTTGCACATGAAAATTGCGAGAACTGAAGTCCTCAACCAGTACTGTGTATCAATCCGTAGCTCCATCGTTCTTAGCAATGAAGGCAAATACTCTCTATTAGGCACCTTAGACATCTTGAATGAATGAAATGAATGGTAATCTGTTCTGACTATTCTTACTTTACAATAGTTCCAGAAAGAGCTTCCATAATCATAACGTAGATGACGATGTTTCTCATAAATGGAATGAAGAGGATTATCGTGGTTCAAAGCTTCAACTGCTTCTTCCAAAGATGCTTTGACACCGGGAACATATCTGAAATTTTAATTAAACTTCTTCTGGAAATAAACTGGAACATAGTCGGATAATTAAGGGGACAACGCAACAGTGGGACAGTTCGTTGTCCTTATTAATTGAAAAATAGAAAAACTCACTTGTTTCTAGTAAGATTGTACTTTGGATCAACAAAGTTATCGAATGGTAAAGGAATATCTGTGAGGAAAGCTAATGATAGACCGATTGATACACAGAAAGTTGAAATGATTATCAAAGAGAAGTTCAATGTGGATAAGCTCAAACGACAATGAGCCCACACTTCTTCCTCTTCTGCTGTCATTAGTTCAACTTTTTTTTTCATTTCTGGAAGATCAAAAAAAAACAATCAATAAGCAATGTATGGAGAAAGATGGATATGTGTTGAGACGGAGATATAGAGAAGCAACAATCTGATAAGCAGGAGAAAGGTAGAAGAAGCTGATGGGGAGAAAGCTTTGTGAAAAAGGACAAATGTGGGAGGGCTGTATTCTTCAATTTTAACGATATATCGTAATCAGTGAAACTATAGTCTCTGTGTCTTCTTTGTTTTCTCTCTCTATCTCATGGTATGTCACACTATAGAGATATGCTTCTATCTTTCCATCTCTCCTTTTTAGGATATTCTTTTTTCTTTCTTTATCCACGGAAAAGAAGAACCATAGCATATCTTACAAGCTTCTTCAAGAACTTGTCGCCGCAATATTCTTAGAAATCTCTTTTTCTGTAGTTTGAGATTGCTAGCACTTTCTTTTAATAAAGGAAAAATAATAATTATCTATTTATTGAATTGAAAATTGCAATGAAGTATCGACGATTCTTTCCAGTTTCTGCAAGCTTCTTTCATATTCCGTTAACTCTTGTATGTAGCTTAAACTTTCAATTAGCTTTTTGCAAATGTTTCATTGGTTGTACCCTGTAGGTGCGCATGATTGATCAGCCATGTTCTCTGTATCCTTACAAGTGTATTGGCAAGTATGCATGGAAATAAGCTTGAGAAAGCCGAAATTAGCAATAAAAGCAAGATTTGCTAAGGAGAATGGTGAATTAGGTTGATAGAGGGACTAGAAGACCGGTTAAGAGATTGCCGTGGAAAACTGATGACAATGGGAAAGTTGTGAAAATTTTTATTTTTTTTCTGAACAATCATGAGCTGCAAGAGGAGAGTTCTGTAAGACATCACACTTCTTCATATCATCCCATCTCGGGGAGTAAGCAGCATAGAACTGAGGGCTCACACTCAGCACAACATCTTCATAAGATGGCGTTATCATGAACTCCGTGTTTTGGAAGTCGAAGTAGGTCGTTAGATGATAGATGAAGACGGATGTTATCATAAAATATTCATTTAAAGCTTCAACCCAAGGAACTGGAAACAGATTCGTTATGTTTCTGTGAGTGTACTCACTTACCAAACGGATGGCATGTTTTATGTCTGTAAAACTTCATGTATGAAGTATAAGTTGGGTAGAAGCAGGTGATAAAAATGAAGAAACATGTTGCGCGAATAAAGAAAGGCTTGCTTGAAACCTGTATTTCAAAGTGGTTGACATAGGAAAGAGCAACAGCTTACCCCTAGTTTTTCGTCGTTCATGTCAATGAATACATTCAAAACCATTTGAAGTACACACAGAACTCCAAATGAGATGAGAACGTACGGTATTAGAAACTTGTCTATAACTTTTAGAATTAGTTTTGTTCATCTCAGAAGGTATGACAATCCCTATCGACGTCCATATGAAGAGAGCAGAACAGAAAAGCTGATACTGACTCCAGAATTACGACTACTGGCGTTGAGATACAAAGGAATCGGAACGTTTTTGATTTCTTCGGACCTAAGACTAGAACCCAAGATCCTCTCATAAGTGATATCATCGAAAAACAATATTAATTATTGGCAGAACTGACTATCATTACCATCCGTATCGATAAGAGCATTATAATCGTTAAGCGTGCGATTGCCTGAGGCATTGGACGGAACTCAAAAAGACGAAAGATGGAAGGAAGTTTTCTGAACGTTTGCCTCGGAGTAGGAAGTTTGGTGTCGTTCTTGAGCAAAATGATCTTTCATCACAATGAGTATCCTATGAAGTTACCCAACAGTATGTATCAAACGTTGATCCCCAGAATATACGAGCCATTCCCATTTTTTTATATTTTTGGTCTCGAAAGAATAGCTGAAGAAAAAGATGTTTCTATAGCAGAAAGATGCAGTGGTAAACATCTTTGTTGAATGTTCCATTATGTCCATCCCTATGTATCATCCATATACTATCACTTTTCATGACTTCATTTGCATATGCTAGCCAAGTTTCATTTTCCCAGTTATCCTAAAAAGTCAATGCAATGATAGAAATGGTTGAGAAGTAGGTAAACCTTAGGAAACAGCGAATAATCAGCTGCTGATGTGTATAGAGCTAATATAATATTAATGAACACAAACAAACAAACAATACAAGCAGTTTGAGGTCCAACAAATCTCAAATAAGAGTTTAATAATTCTCCTTCCGAATGAATATAACGTATAGCCATTGTCTAAGAAGTATAGTTAAAGAGAGTTATCTTGTTAACTTGTTAACCCACATGTTGAATAAGGTTAATCCAGTCTCTGACCCACATCTATCAATCGATTTACTTTTGTACAGTTTAAAATACTTAAAACGAGAATTCCAGTTATATCTGTTCCATCTCACTTCACTTTCACTATCTTCTTCTGTAGACGGCCATTCTCTCTCTATGAAATCTTCACTCTCTCTCTCCAATTCTCATTCTCTTCATAACATTTCTTTCATTTCTTGAACTGTCAGGCTGGTTCTTTTCCATTTTCTCCTGTTTAGTCGTCTCCAATCCATAAAGATCTTGTTCCCCCTCTAGCTTTAAACAATTTCTTTTTCCTTTCCTTAATTTTTATATTTTTGAAATGAAATGTGTCAAATGTCGACATACAACTGTTTGTGTTTCACATGGAAAATACAAACTCATTCATAAGAATTCTCTTAAAAAGCAAATGTGGATAAACGAATTCGTATTAACCAACTATCGCCCGCCCAAGATGACAAACCACATGTGTTTCAAGAGGTTTTTGTCTCACTTTCTCCATAATTCAATTAATATCTTCAAGTATCTTCCATTGGACCAATGAAACAATCAATATTTGGAGTCATTTACTTGGATTTTTCTATTTCACATTCTGTCAATTGGACGCCAACATCTTTCACATTCCTACAATAGGTGGCAGTAAAGAAGATCATTTAGTTTTTACCTTATCCATATTTGGGTCACAGGTTCATAGATATGCTTCATTGCTTCAATCACACAATAGCTCATTGCAGATATGTATGCTACTATCTGCTTGTTATCATACATTCGGATGTACAAGCTCCAGAAAACGTGAACAATGGCTGAAAATGGATGTTTTTGGTATTTCAGCTGGACTACTCGGAATGTATTTGGGTGGAATTTACACAGCTTTTTATTGTTTTCCGGTAATTTTAACTAATGAAATAGAATTAAAATAGATTCGTTGCAGGACCATTTAGAGAGTTATTTATATTTTTTATTGACCATCTTCCTTATAACAGCCTATGTGCCAAGTCGTAAAGACTTCTTTGAAAAAAAAGTTGTCGGAAATCGAATAGGCTTTTTACATATCATTTACACAACCATTATCGTATTTGGAATATGTCCCACCATTCATTGGGTATACTTACATGGAGGCTTAGATAACTTACATGTACAGGTAATGATGTTTCATCTTTCTTTCATCCATTCATTTGTTTTGTTATAGAGATGGTTGCCCAGCATCATAATTCTTTATTCGTTAACTGCTGCTGCTTTCTTCTTCTATGTTTCACTTGTACCAGAAAGAATATCTCCAGGTTCGTATGTTGTTCAGTTCAGATGATCGTTACTTACATGAATGTTCCACGGAACATACTGGTTCACGTGGCATTTGCGTGATTCGGTCATCCATTTTGACTTGAAAGACGATGATGATCGGTTGTTATCCCTCTTTTTGTTTCAGGAACATTTGATGTAGTAGGATGCTCACATCAGTGGTGGCATTTACTCATTCTGGCCGCAATGGTCTGGTGGCAGAGAGCCGGACGTGAACTTTTGTCCTTTTATAGATCCCATCATAATTCGTGTCATATATCAACTGTTGGCGTGAATTTGACATCGGCCATGTAGTTAACAACTTCGCTTATTTTGAAATATCTAAAATATGATCTCATAAAATATATTTATTGAAAAATAATAAACAAAAAAAGGCTAGCGATAAACAGTAATTGATATTCAAAGGCAATTCTCATTTAAGCGAATAGTTAAAAGGCAGTTCTGAAGGGTTAAAGCTAACTTCAAAGACGATTCAAATGAGATCCTGGAGCCGGTAAGAGTGGAATCTTTAATAAACATGTTAAGAATGTGATATGAAATGAAACAAGATTTACCTTAGAAACGATTTCTAATAAACGTTGTGATTTTTGAGCAATATCTTTCTGGTTGTGAGATCGTAGTTCAATAGCACGAGTGATCATCTCTTCACGTCCTTTAGCACCAAATATGCTGTAGAATAAGGTTTGCGTTGGACTGCTGAATGGATCCTAAAACAAACAATTAGTTCATAAGATAGATGAACTGTGATAATTACTTGATTATGAGAAGCAATTGTATCATAAGTAATATTGAGAGCTTCAACTGCTGATGATGTGCACAGCAGCCAAGTAACTCCTCGCAATAGAATCTCATCTCGATCAGAATCTAATATTCGTATAAGACCAGTTACAGGCTGAAATGTAAAGTAGTTATTTGAAGAGGGATATTCCACAAACTTTAGCCCCGAGCATATATGGCACCAAATCAGGACAACAAGATAAATTGACGAGAAGACGAAGAGCATTTATATTGGCTTCACCACGAACCCATAAATGATTTAAACAAGCATTTATACACGGAACAAAGGTCGGAATCTTCAGAAACAAAATATGAATTGAATGAAAAAATATGACTCACGTCATCAGATGATATTCGAAGTGAAAGATTCGTTAATGCCTGTAAAGCGACTACTACTTCTGTTTCATCAGTGGAAGATAAACGGGATATTGCTATAGGTATCGTTGGCTTGACTATCATCTACAGTAAGAAAATATTTAATTACTTATGAATTATATGTGTGTATACCAGATTCTCGGGACAAACAGCCATATTTGCAACACATTGTAGGAGCATGAGTCGACATTGAGGAGGCCAAAGAGCTTGCTTCAAACATAACATGTCTACTATCCTCTCAGTTAATTTTAAATCTCTCATTAAGACCTAATAAGAAAGCTCATTTACAATACGTTTTTTGCTTCACATACTTGATTAGCTGGATATGCCGTTGAATTTGAGATGACTGTCAGCAAAGGCAGAAGAAGATCAGCTGTAGGATCAATTCCATATAAAGCTGAGAGTAGCTTAAGAGAGAGAGTGTAAAACTATTCTTTTGCAAGAATGTCTTACCTGTCTTGCATCTGTTGGTGTGAGAAGCTTCTGATGATGGTATAATCTATCAATAAGCTGTTTTAAGCGGTGAGATCCGAATAACTCGGCTGCAGGATTGACAGTGATTCTCCATTCTGGTGGCGGCTTTTCGTCAGGATCTTTCTGAGGAACAGCCTGAGAAATTAGATTATCATTGATGTTCGCGGAATTTGGAAGAACAGGAAGTTACAAAAATAGTTTTATAAACAACTAACTATATGTATGGTTAAAGAAAAGTTGATTGATGTTTTTCATCACTTTCAACTTGAACGAATGTTGTTATTCATCAGAAGAAAAGCTGTGTATCTCCTTAAACGAGAAAAAGAATTGAAGCTTTTCGTTTTAAACGCTCTTACAAGGCAATCTCGCTTAACAATAGAACCAACAAAAGACGAAATTCTTTGAAATGTGAAGGAAATTCCTTAAGTAACACGAAAGAAGAGAAAAAAAAAGAATTGGCTTATATATTTGGAATTGGGGAGAAGCTGAGAGGTGAGGAAGAACACAACTCATGAATATTCAAAACCCATTGTTTAACATTCTGATTGCATTATGTGAATTCATCTTCTATCTTTCTATGAAAATTAAAAATAATAAAGAATCATCTCATCATGTGCATGACTTCCAATAAACAACCAACTTTGACGTCTGATGAGTCGAAAAGTGATCAATGTACGTGAGTGACGTCAATCACGTGCATGACAAAGAAATTACAAACTACGAAGAAGCTCTTTCAGCTAGCTCATTCAAACATGTAGCAACCAATTAATCTTGATATGAAAAGAAAGATTAATAAGAGCAATGATGTTTCACACTATGGCGTTCTTTTTTTGTTCTTTTGAATTCAACACTCTCCCGCTCATTCTCTCTTAATCTCTCTCTCTCTCTCTTTCTCTAAGACCACTTGGTTGATCTCTCTATTCAAGTTTTTGCCTTCCCTCCTTTTTTTGTTGCAACCTTCTCTCTTCTTCTCTCTTATGCTCCCCTTTTCCCAAAGCACAAATCATTCATGACCATCTCTATATGTGTGTCGACTTTTGGTTCATCAACTTTAGCTTGTTTGTAAAGATATAAGCTGGAAGAGGGCAACGAACGCAACAAATAATTTTATTTTTTCTTCTTAAACTTGATTAAATTCTTCCGATATTCACATGCATTCGAGTAAGAAAGACAGTTTACGAAGCTTATTCTGTGTTTTCAGAGTTCGTCTTCAACACCTGCCACAAGTTTTGAAGCAAAATATTGATAGCTAGCCATACATATATAGTTAAGTGAGAAATATAATAAAAAAAAGAAGAGAAAGGGGGGGGGGGGGGGGTAGTAAGCATAAACATGCGAATAGTTTTGGCGTTCAAATTACTTCCAAGAGTCCTTTACTCAGCTCTTCTCTCTCTTTTTTTACTTCACAATCAACTTTTCGAGCGAAACAGAGTTGTGGTAAGAAGTTTTTGTACAAAAAAAGGCATCAAAAACATTTTGTTGTGAAAAAATAAATGAAAATGAAAGGAATGTGTATGTTCTAACCTGAAATCGTCCAAGTCTAGGAGATGCAATTTCTACAACAAATCCTGAATGTTGCTGTCCCATAGACAACAAGGATATTCTGAAGAAGTAAATGATGAAAGTTAGTTGAAAAAAAAAAGAATTTATAAGAAAGAACAATGAAAAGGAGATTTAAAACGAGGGACAGACGATGGGAGAGGAAAATAGCCTGAGGGCAGACAAGGAGATGTTGTATTGATCAAGCCCTCCCATTCCCTTCTCTCTCTCTTTCTCTCTTTGCCTCTCTCACACCCAGCTTCCCACAACGACGACAACGACGACGACGACGACAAGCATCAAGCAAGCAGGGCAAACCCCATGTTCACTCCTTCTCTCTATGGATACTATGACAGCTGTGAGGTTGAGAACATGTCTCTTTAGCTTATAAAGCTGGAGAATAGTAGGCCAGATGGCCAAAAGAGGTTGGAGCAAAGAGAAACAGAGTATATGAGATGAAAGCAGAAAACGAGAGTGCAGGGACAATCAAGACAATAAGCTGAAGACTCATCAAGGAAATTTGAATAATTGTCATTATAAGAGTTGAAATAATTTATTTCTTATCATCTACAATGAAAAATAAATAATTAAACCATATTATCACCATTTTTGGACATTTCAGAACTAGCAATTTCCAATAAGCTTCGTCGTTTACGTCCACAGCCACCACGTGTGCATCCACATCCACACCCGCCCCCCTATAATACAAAATAATGAATAATATAAGAGCTTATGAGCAGAAGCTTACATTAATACAAGCTTGAGTACAAACAGGTCGGCAACACTGACAACATGTAGTTTGCTGAACTGGAACTAAAACAGTGTTTGTGACACAAGCTTGACATCCAGGAGTTCCACAAGAGCATGGTGGAGGAGGGGAAGGGCAGCAAACCTTCAACACAATTATAATATTATAATACTTAAGTCAGTTAACCTGTCCACATTGACCATAATTTCCACAATTACACATTCCAGCACAACATCCGCCATCTCCTCCACATTGTCGTTTAGCTCGTACTACCAAGCCAACTTCAGAAGTTGGAAATAGCGAAGAATACGAAATATCAATAGAAACGATCAAAAACACAAAAATATATTTCATTTTGAGCGACAGCAAATCGTTTTTGAGTATTCCTTTTCATCATTTCTCGCTCATTAAATAGTCCTGTCTGTCCAACCTCCCGTTTCAAATATTTTCTGTCCGGAATGAAAGAAGAAAAAGCTGAGAAGTGTCTGACCGGATCAGTTTAATTGATTAAGCGATTGAGAATTCTGGATTTTTATTTTGTCTTTCTTTTTTCATCATCTTAAATCATCAAAATATGTTTGAAAACCTTTATTTGTACCTGTAATGATCATTGATTGATTATCGATTTATCGATTGGTTAAGTTATGAAAAGGAAATGGATTTACAATAATAAATTCTCTTCGAGACAAGTTTCCTCTTTCAAGTACAGATAAGGGCAGAAGCTTTGAGTGAGAAACCGACCAGAGTCGTCTTAAATTGAACTTCTGACGCAAAATATCCACATAATCCGGCTTGATCTGTAAAGGACATTTCAATAACTGCGCTGAAGCTGTGGAGGGACAGAACCTTGTGACAATGGCTGATATCCAAATCACGCAGCTTCTCACATTGAATAAGAATATAAACTATCTCATTGGGGATTCTACAACAGTAGCTGATATTCAAGGTTTTCAAATTCTTCAAATTTCCTGAAACTGCCTTGAGTTAAGAAGAGAGAGAGAGAGAAGACTAATTAACCTAATTGGTTTAGAGACGATAGCGTCAGTTGAGAGCATTTGGATATAGAGAGGTTTTCTATTTTTCTACAATTATTGAGTATATTTGATAAACAATCATCGTCTACGTCTGTCTCATTCATATGTAATTCTCTGAAACAGATGTATATCCTAGTATGGTCATATGCTTTACCTAAGATTATAAAGAAAAGCTATTGATTGATAATCCCTGATGTACGTAGCTTTAGATATATCTAGATACTCTAAGGAATCCCTCACTGAATCTAACTGTGACAGATTGTCCAGCAAATAGTTCAACGTCAACGATGTAATTTTCTTTTTTTCCAAAAAGTTCATTTCTTCCAATCTCATTAAAGCACCCGAAATTGACAACTTCTTGATAGAACTCGGTAAATGTTCCAAAATACTAGATGACAGTTCCAATTTGTATCCAAAATCTCCCTGGAAATAGAATATTCAGTACAAAATGACTTCTCGCTTCTCAACCAGCAGATGAAATTCCTGCATATTTTCCATTTTTCTCAAAAATATGCTTAAACTCCTCTCGATTATGGGTCGACAGTCCGATGAACTTGGTAGCTGACATGTTTCAATTGAAAATATCTTGAAGGATGTGTGATGAGCAGGGACAGAGAGAGAGACCGCCTACCTCTAAGGTCGACGGCAAGTGGATCATCTTCCCAATAGCTGTGAGTGTTACGATCATTCTATTTATATAGATTTTCCTAATTTTTGGGCAGTTAAGACAAATAGATTCGATAATATGACGTGTTAAGTGATAAGGACTCGTTGAAGGTACATCAATACTATAGTTCTTTATATCTGTGACGGCTGTCAGATGGAGTTCTTCTAGATTTCGTCCATACAACTCTTCAATGAAGCATTTGTAAAGTGCACATAAATGACTATTTATCTACCTATTATACTTGATACGGCTAGAGGATCTGATATACTTTTTTGAAAATCTGTTTCAAAATTCAAAATTCGTCGGCGAGCGAACGTTTTTGAAGCCAATCGCCGCCAAAGTTGACAAACATTCCGACACCTCATGAGATCATTTGCATTCAAATATCCGAACGTGTGAAGCAAAATGTCCTCCATTCCGTTCTGTAAAACAAAAAACTATTAAAATCGAAAGAAAATGCGCCAAATAAGGTTGTTGGAGAAGGTTGTTGTGGTGACGAAAAGCTCGGATTAAATTAGACATATGACGCGCACAATGGGCCATACGTTTATCTTCAGTTCATAGAGGTTATGATAGATTCAACTGGCTATGGAGAGAACGGCATGTATCAGAAAGAACAACATGTAAGTAAAAAAAATATTTTTTGTTTTTGAATGAGCAATTGGAAATCAAAAATATTTTCATCTGTTCATGGCTTTGTAATTAGCATATCAAGATGCTTCTTCTCCTCTTTTATGGCTTCAATTAAGCCTTAATGTGCTTCTTGAGTAATTCACTATTCGTTATGGAAATTATGGTTGTGTTTGGTAATTTTACCCGCAATAGAAGAGAAGCTGACACCAGGTGATTTTCTTTTTGGCAGACAAACACGTTCTGAGGGAGAGAGAGAGAGAGAAAAGAACAACAAAAAGAGGGAGAGAGATAGGGATAGAGAAGAGAGATATAAATGGGAAATGATGGAGGAAAGATAGAAATAGAGAGACAAATCAATAAGTAAACATGATAGAGAGAGAAAGAGAACGACTGAGAGGGAAAGTGAAATAAGAAGTATTAAGAAAACATTTCATATAAAAACTGTCGGAATATGAAAAATTATTCAAATGTTGTGAAAAAGCTGATGAACGATGTCGATTCGTCACACGCTCTTCCATTCAAACATTTTGTAATAATTGAAAGAAAATTAAACGTTTTGTCACATAATTAAAGGCAATTAACAGAAATGTGGAAAAGCAACCGCTCACTCGAATGACATTCTTTGAAAATAAATAAGAAATGCCGTGCGCTTTCACGTGAAGTGACGTGAAAACGTGGAAAATTAGTTTTCAATTGATTTGTTTGTGAAGAATATGATGAAAACTGAGTTTTGTGAAGAAAAAAAAACAAGAAGAATAATGAGGTGAAAATGTAAATTCTTTTTGGAAGTTTCTGATGGATTCTTATGCAGATTAAAGCTGTCAATAGGAGAGAAATGAAGCAACAACTGCCCTTAGGGCACTTTGATTTTCTATTGAAATGTAAGATTCTATAAGAAAAGAGAAAGACAGAGAGAGGAAGTAAGATAGAGAGAGAAAGAGAAAGTGAGAGAAGAGTAAGGCCTTACTTGTTGTGAAGTAATATTAAAGTTTAAATTATAAAGAGTGATATCTGAAGGGAAAAGTTCGAAGAAAACGTACAAAATGCTTTTTGACTGACTAACATCCGCCTTTGAATAATTCATGTGACTCTCGGCAGCTGGCAGCTTCTCTTTTTTTTTCTTTTCTGACTTCATGACGTCTGGCGGCGTCAAATCAATCTTTACATTTCTCTCTTCATCTGAACGTCTTCATTAGTTGGCGCGAGCTTCATCATTATCATCATCATATGTTTACAACGAGTGGAAGAATGCCTGAGGCGAGGTTGCATACAATACGTCAAGCTGTCTTATTGTATGTCTTCCTTTAAGCTTTTTATCGAACTTTCAACAGAATCAAGATGACGGAAGCTCAAATCAAACAGAAGATGAAACCTGTCTTTTCAATTTCGATGAGCATTGTCTCAATCAGAAGCTTGTAAGAGTGAGAAGATGTTTCACGAAGAAAAATAAAATAATTTTTTCATTAAAACCAAGACAAAAGGAATGGAAGTTCGCTGAAATCTATGTGGAGACACTAACGTCGTTTTCAAAAACCAGATTGAGCTAGTTGTCTTGCATAACTAACTTTATAAAAATCAATAAAGTTTATGAATAAAACACACATTTTTGTAATTCGTTTCATAGAAAAGTATTCTTAGCTTAAAAGAGATTAAGAGAATCACATAAAGAGAGAGAGAGGGAGGGAGAGAGAGAGAGAAAGTGAGAGGAAATGACTTTGAAGTATTGCAAAGAAAAGCCGAGAGGTCATGTTGTATGTGAGTGGAAATGATAAGCAAAACAATTGTTCACGAAAAGCATTCAACCAAGCCAAATATGTTAAAACCGGATTTTATTAGACTTTTATAAGATAATTTAGATCGACGAAGAAGCTTTAGTTAGAAGCTTCATTCCCTGACTTGTTAATTACTGGAGATCATGAGATATACACGTGAATGATATGTTTTCTTCAGAATTTGCTTTCCTCGATCCTTGTCTTCATATCGTCTCAAGGTTAAGCGGACTATTTAAGCCGGGATTTAAATCAATTTCTTCTATTTTCTCAATCGGAAATACGTTATTCTGCAATAATCCCCTATTTTAATAAAAATCTGTGAAAATGGAAAACCTTGGAATCATTACGAGGGAAAGTTTCATTGGCTGCAGCTGTGACAGAGACGGAATCCAAATTTTTCTGAAATAATATTCACTTTTCAATGATGAGAAAATGAAAAATGTCTACATTTCTTTTGTGGAAAGCTAGATCTGCTACGTCCGAAGTTGTTTTGTGATTCTGGAATATGCAAATTCGGATGGAGAACAAGGTGGAAAACGAACTTCTTCCGGCTGTTTCGTTAATTGTTTCGATGAATTTGTCATAGAAATATCTTGTTCAGCTACACAATGTTGTTGTTTCGAAGGTTTCTCCTTCACTTCATGTACTTTCCTGTGCGTGAACGTAGTTGCAGATTGTTGCCTCTTCGATGTTCTCAAATAATTTTAGAATATAAAAGGACAAAAAAAAATATTTTAATACTCTTCGCGCTTTTGTTGACGTCGTCGACGGCAACGTAGAATCCATAGAAGCAAAGACGATATGAACAAGATGATAATTGAAATAAGTATGAGAATTAATAACAGAATCTGTAATAGATGAAAGAGAATAAGAATGTAAGTTGAGAAACGAACCTCTTCGTCTGACGTCATGTCTCCCTTATACGACTGAGGAAATCTGAAAGTAAGGAAGTCATTTTGACAGAAAATGATCTCGAAATTACATAAAGGAACCATCTGTCGAGAAAGCTTCTCAACATCTGGGACTTTCAATCGATATTTGAAAATAAGAAAAAATATATTTTAAACGACATGAAGGGTTTTGTACTGTTTAACATGAAAGAAAATATTTACACAACGAGAATGAAATTAGCATAAAAGCTTTTTGATAAAAATGAATGTGCATTGATGGAATATGGAAGAAGAGAGAGAGAGTGAAAAGCTATGAAGATTAACAAGACGATTATCATTATAACCAAAATCTATTTTCCCATAAGGAATTAATTGAAAGCACGTTCTTCCACCCAAATATGGAATATGAAAAACTTTTTTTTCAGCCATCACCTAGCTTGTTGTTGAAGAGTTTAACGACCCTGAACGAATGAAGTTGCACTCAAACATTTCATCGACTCTACGTATAGTTAACAGGTTATATGTCAGAGTTTAAACAAATAAATACTTTGAAACTTATTTTAAAAAAGTTTTTTGGTTTTTCTTATTTGGGGGTTGTATGTGAGAGAGGGTGAGAGAGTGAAAGAGAAAGGGAGGAAAAGCCCGGAAGCTGTTTCCTGTCTTGCTCTCAGCAACAAATGACGAAAGCAGGCCAGATAAGGTAGTTGTGAAAATATATTTTCGAATAAAAATTCCAATTAAAAGCAGGGCAATCATTGTGTGTTTTTTCATGGAATAGAGAATGAACGTGGAAGGTAGTGATGAATAGAATGATGCAAAGAGCGCTGAGTGAAGTAGCAAAGAAATGGAATGAAGGAAAGAAGTGAGCAGAACTAGAACAGAATTCCATTTCAGGATAGAACAACTCAATGGCTGATAACAGAGAAAAGAAAGATATATCAGCATGATGTGCAACAACAGAATGTAGAAGATAGGGGAACGGAGGAAAGAATCTTGAAAAGGGAACATGCTGAAAAGAAAGTTTCAAAGAGAAAATAGTAAAGAAAGGAACTGTAAAAGAGGGATGAAAGAATGTTGGAAAATGAACATTAAAAGGAAAGTTGTGAGAAGAAGAAAATGGGGGGGGGGGATGAATGAAAAAGCAGATAAAGAGGATAAAAAAGAAAAAAGCAACCGTTGATCAGCCGGCTTCATATGAAAATGAAAAGCCCGTAAAAGTGCGCTGACGTAAGTCTTACGTATATATTCCACGTGAGAATAAAAAAAAGATTCTATGAAATTGAAATGTTTTTGATGAAGCTAATCGACGGCGATCGAAAACGATAAGAATGTATTCAAGACGAGAGAGGAGGGAAAATGGAATTGTTGTCCAAAAAAGGACATCACTCGAGAAACAGCCTTCATTCTATCGAAGGTAAAACTTTCATAAAAAAATAGAAATAGAAATGGCTGAAGCGTAATGAATTTCGCAGAGGTTCATTAGTTCGGCTTAAAACTATTCGTAACAAAATGGACAAAAAGAGGAAAAAGTCTCGTCTCTTAGCAACGGAGTGAAAAGCAAAAATTAGAGAAAAAATCTAAGAATAGATAAATGACTAATAGATTAAATTAATAAAATAATATGAACATAGGAGACTGAGAGAGAGAGAGAGAGGAAGCTCTTTCATCTTCCATTGTTATTTGAATATCTTGAGAAGCTTATAACCTTTGTCTGTCTCTCTTCTTGTTTATCATAGTTTGTCTAAATGTATCTTTGATCATCATATTCGTTTATCAGTTGTCTGACCGTCTGACTATAATTCATATGCTTTGACCTTCCCTCTCTTTCCTTCTTTCTCTCCCCCTCTCCCTCTCTCTCTCTCTATAAGCTCTCTATCACTTTTTATGCTTTTTACGGTCATTTTTCATGAGAGAACCTATTAATTTCCTTTGATATTATTCCATTTTTTTTGTGGATATAATTATGAAGTCAGAGATTGATTTGAAAATTTCATTTTCTCAATTGAAACACTTTTTTTGAAAATCATTAAATGACCTTGTTTTGTGGAAGAATAAAGAGATTGAATGTAGGTTTTTATGTAAATTAGTTTATTATTAACTATATGATAGATAGTTAATAAAAAATGTGTAAAAATTAGAATAAGAGGATTATAGACTGTATATGGTAATGATGATTTTAGTGGAATTATGCAAATTAACTTGTCGACACTCATAAAATTTATTCTGAAGTGGTAATGTGGGCGGAGCATACAGTCATGACAGAAAAATAGGAATCAGAAGTTTCATTCGATGTGGCTGCTGATGCATCGGAATGGCTGTTCTTGTAATACAAGAAAGAAGTCAAAGCAAGTGATACTCTATTCCCTGGTTATGCTTCATTTATCCTATTTCATGGCGATAAATGCATCATAACTGCGGGGATAGAAGTATTTATGAGATCATAACTATTATTAATGATAATAATATAATTATTATACTATTATTATATTGTGTTGTTGTAGTTGCTGCTGCTGCTGATGATGCTGATGAAAATCCAGCTCTCATCGCTACACGTGCATCACTTGTTAGTATATCATCTATGCGTACTAATCTGAAAGGTTTAAGCTTCTCATTTGCATGTCCATATTCAATGAAAACTGACCGTCTCGGAGTATTTTGGCATCCGATTTCCAAAATATTACACATCAGATGATATATATCCAACATTTCCATTGTTCCTTTGCGATACCCTTTGCGAAACACTTCAAAGGTTATGTTAATGAAATTATCTCATATTGATCTTTCTATTTTTGGTGAAAGATAAGGTTCTGTAACTCACATGGCCCATAAGCTAGAAATATTCCCAACATGTCCGGATATTGGTTGTTATAACCAGACATTCCGTTCTGGATTGATTGCAAATCTGATTGAGGGAATTGTTTTGTTTCGTTCCTCTTAGAACATTCAGATTATGTAAATTAATTATATAGTATGCTAACTGTTGTTATGCCGAAACCAGGTTGAGCGATAAGAACGAGATCACTTATAGTGGAAGATCGCTTGTAGTTGTACCAATCAGGTAAGTCTCCAACCTATAGATTAACGATCATCAAGAACTCTTATTTTCAAATAACCTTTGAAGCCGTATAGTATATCTTAACATTTGGAATAGGTTTATTGTGTCGGAGATGAGTGAACACTTGATGAGTTTTTCCTTTTTTGGTCAAAATTTGTTTGATTGCGCCACTTCCAACAGTCGTATTAATAGCATCTATAGGAAGATAATCTTCCAAAAACCTTTAATGAGATGAATAAACTATCTTTTTCATAATAGCCTTCTCACCTAATATTTCGACGAGGAGCATCTGCCAAGCCATGTGTTGAGACGACAATAACGTTCAAATCTAATCGTTCACGTGCCTGTGATGTTAAGCGTTCCAGAGACTGAAAAATTATTTTATGGCATGTAATAAGAGGGCTTTGAATAGATTTTATTCTGAGAATCACAGAATACTCAGAGCGGTTGTGTTGTTATCACTGTTAGCATGATGCGATCAGAATCGGAAAATCATTTACAAAATCATTTTGAAACACGAGCGGTTGTCCGATTCTTTCATTTGGCATGTTATAGCGTGTGTTAGCGGTTGTTTTGTAATAGAATACCTGCTGGAATTTGTCGACTTCAATTGTTGTTCGTTCATTAACTCTACGAGGTCCTAATTTGGAATGTTCTATACGTATATCCGGATGATAAACCATTACGAGATCATGGAATCTTTAGTAGAATACTTTATATGGATAGAGAAAACAGAAAAAAACCTTGTTGCTGCAACAATAGCTCTAGCAGAAGTGTCGTCAGTAAAGGATCTTCCTTTACGAGGTGGGACACATTGTGCTAATGATGGAACCCAGTCAACCTTAAACAAGAATCTATTTTTCTCAAAAGTAATGCAACGAAGAGCAAATAGGATATGCAAGAAAAAGATTTGATACTTTGCATTCAGGGAAGAAGAACATGGCTACGTTTGCGCGTTGTTTCGTGGCTGTTATGTAGATTGGTTCTTTTGCCCACCATTGTCTAAAAATTTCTTTTTTTATGAACGATTATTCTCCAGGGATCACTCTAAAGCAGCTTACTTGCGATCAAAATCAGATTCTTCCGTAAAGTTATTGAACGTCGCTCCTGTGCGCGAGTCAAACATGTAATCTCCAATAATTCCATGCCTTCTTGGTAAAACGCCTGGCAATAGTGCTAGTTGTTTATGACTCTTTCCGATTGAAACTGACCTGTCATGAGGCTGTGACGAGTAGGTAAAGGTAATGTTGGAAAGACTGATAAGAGCTTTGTACTCCATACACCTTCCTCCTCAAATGTACGTAACCCGGGCATATGGGAAAAACGATGGTATATAGAACCACCAAAACCGTCAACTGAATGAGATTGAAGTGAATAGCTAAGTGAGAATGAACTTACCAACAACTAAAACTATTTTTTGTGCAACAATGATATTGAAAAGAATAAAAAAATATGGAAAAGTCTTCGAAAAGAACATGGCTGTGTTGTGAGAACTTGAGCTACATATGGATCAAATGGCCAGGGGATTTCTATAAAAAGGAAAATGATGGAAAATAAAAAGAAGAAGAAAGAAGAGAGAGAGAGAGAGAAGAACACACGCAAGAATGAAAGAAATATAGATGAAATGGTCAAGTGATCACCTAGTTATATTAAATGAATTTTATTAGGAGGAGGTCAAAATGATAGATTAAGGCTTTTGGAAGAAGCTTCGTTTCATCTTTATCCGACAGATGTTGGTAATCTGAAGCCGACAATGAGCATGATGGAAGTCACAAAAAACGTTCTTCTCTTGTTATGACTTCTTCATAAGGCATATGCCATATGTGGATGTGATTATGTAATGAAATTAATAGAAATAAAAAGAAGAAGACAGAAAGGTCATTGTGAGTGAGGATTGAGAGAGAAGGCGAATGCAATGGAAAAGCTTTACAACACCTTTTATCCAACTTTGTTTAACATAAAGATGTTTATAAAATTTCAGTTTAGAATAAAGAAGAGAAGAATCTTAATGAGATGAGAATGAGAGAAGAGGGTAATGAGCTTTAAAGCTTTGTCAGGATATGCCAAGTCAATAGGCAGTTGTCAAGAGTAAAGATAGATTAGTCAGCTTTAGGTACGAAAGTTTTCAATTCACTCCTTCCCTACCACTCCCTTCTTTTTACTCCTTTTTTGAAAAGAAGACAAAAAAATATTTCTTCACAACCCGACCAGAAAGGTCATTCGATGACCTCATGTGTAATCTTACATGATATAATCCCTTCTGTTTCTTTAAGGATTCCTTTTCTTCCCACGATTCTATAGGAAATAAATTAAAAAATAAAAGAATTTAAGGGATTTACTTAAAGCTGAAAAAGAAAAGCTTGGTAAAGCTTATGTGAACTCATAAAACAAGAACAACCGTTCAACAGCCAACGCAAATCAACAATGAAGTGACACCAACACCGGCAACGGAGACGTATAAGCTTACTACTATCCACAAGAATGAATGAGAAAATCAAAGACAGCTGATGATTTTCGTATTTACGAAAGTTTCAATGAAAGTTAGAAGCTGAAGAAATGAAAGAATAATTAGTATAATTAAGAAAGATGTTTGACTACAAGACTCTGAAGTCAAGTGACCCTCTTAAGCCCTTCCCCGTGTAAACATTTCATCATCTCCTTCTTCTTTTTTTTTATTATTTAAATTAATAAAAAAAAAAGGTTATTCATATAGTACTGCACTGCATTTGGAAAGAATAGATTCCCATGGTCAAATTTGAGATAATGAGAGGCCACATGACATGGAACGTCTTTCTTCTTCTTGAGATATCAGTTTTCAAGTAATCTCAAACTTCTCACCTCATTAGAGAGAATATTCAAACTCATTCTTCCCTTATTTGACTAAAAAATAAAAATTTCTTTTTTTCCATTTTTTTTTGCACAAATTCTGTCGTTGGACGACAGATTTATTCCGGTCATTTCCTCCCTTCCCATTTGCATCATGAAAATATAAAAAAAAATTTTTGTTAAAAAAAGAAAAAAAGAAGAAGTCATTCTGTTTAATTTTATTTTGCGTTCTCTCTTCGTTCGGTTGTCATCTTGTTGACGTCGTCACCAACACTTTTAATCTTCATCTGCCATCTTCTTTCTCCTTTTATGAACATAAGGTTATCTCATCTCTTTTATCTCAACTTTCTTCCCTCCATTCTTTTTACCTCTTTTTCATACCCTCTCTCTCTTTTTATTTCTCTCTCTCTATCTCTAGACTTCAACTCTTTGTCACCATTTTCAATTCACCTTTCATATTCAGACCATTTTCATTGAATAAGCTTCTTTCGTGCTCCGCCTGAGGGCTAATTCCGTCTTTTTGTGATTTTCATCTTCTTCTTTCTGCCAAAACACAAATCACTTATGACCAAACAAGACATTTCCATAGCTCCTCGTTATCATATAAGCTTTTACTTTGGTCAACATATGGACGAAAACTTAGGTAGTCAATGATTTTGATTTGATTTTCTCCGCGTATGTAGTTTTTCACTTGCAAGTTGTCTTCTTCTTCTTCTTCTTCTTCTACTTCTTCTGGAATCATTATCCCTCCACCAAACTCTTTCTCTCTTTCTCCCTTTTTCACTCTCTCTTCGAATTTCATGCCCAAACTTTCTTTTTTACTTGGTTTCCTTTTCTCTTCTCTGTCTCTTCTGAATATCAGTCTCTTCCTCCCTCATAAAGTAATAACCCTTCTTCTCTCTATATCAATTTCTCTTCTTTTGTTTCTCTCTCAAACTATCTGGTTTTAGAGTTATACTTCCCACTTTGACATGCATTTATGGCCAAAATGTATGTTTTTACTCCCTAAAATGGACACCCCGATAGAAGATGTTTGAGGATTTTTCTCGTAGAGGTTTTAATAATCCCTCCTAGATTAGTTTGAAAGTCTTGAGAGAATTTCAATTCGAACTAAAAGTTGCAATGAAAAGCATCGATAAGATTCAATCTTTTAAAACAAAAATTCCTTCATTCCTCCTTTTCTTTTCCTTTTTTTTTACTTATAAGGTATTACATTTGCCCTTTTCTTGAATTCTGTCAAAGAATATTGTGCTTTACTAAGTTTGCTATTGTCCGAACAGCTTGAAACAGAAATATAAGAATAGTTAAAAGGCTTCAAGATTGACTTCTCTTCTTTTATTCTCCCTCGTCTCTCTCTCTCTCTTTCTCTCTCTCTCTCTCTCTTCTTCTCTATCTTATTCACTCTCTTCTTTTCTCTTTTTATTCTTTTTTCTTTTGCTCAGTCATTGAATCTTTTCAAAAGACCCCACCTGAAACTTCGATTTAACTTTTCCCTTAAGTAAAAGCTCTTCTTCATCTATTTTCATTAAAATAATAACAAAGTTCATAGCTGATTCTCTTAAATCATCCGTCAAATGACATGTTTTTTGCAATCTTCAAGTGCTTATAACCCTCTTTTAAACTTTCTTTTTTCATTTTTCGTAAAACAATTTTCAAAAATGTTTTTTTGCTTGTTATATGTGAATGTCAATATTGGCCAACCGTTCTTCATCTTCTAAAATCTCAAAAATGAAAGAAGACGTTTGCGTGTGGAACACGTGGAATGACGTATAATTAGCATATTGAATTCTTTCTATTGTTCTTCTTTATTTAAGAGACGAACAATAAATTTCATGAAACATATGTTGCAAATGAAATTCTCAACAAGAAAAAGTTTAAATTTGCTTCTTTCTTTCATTCAAAAATCACTTTTGGTTGGTTATTAAAAGGATTTTTGACGGACATTTCCCTCTCAAAACAACTGAGAGAAATCGAAAAAGACTTTAATGTTGTGAGAGAGCAGAGCTTTTGTAAAATGAGACAGGTAATTACTGTAACAGAAAGAGAGAGAGAAATGGAGAGAAAGAGAAAACTCATTGTTCATGTGAAATTTGGCATTTCTATTGTATTTTCATACAAAATAATTCCAATTAAAACTATTTACATATCACGACCTCATTTGGTTATTAACAGAACATTCTATGTTCTCACACTCAGTGTCACAACTCTCCCCCTCCACCTCCTTTCTCTCTCATCGCACCATTTCGTCTGCCAACTTCCAACAACCTCAATCGTTCATTGAAAAAACATTTTTTGCTCAATGAAACACATTTGAATATTTGAGAAATGGAAAAAAGGTTGTAATAGAAGGAAATAAAATTGTTAAAACAAAAAAGTTTTGAACGCTTTGTCTGCGATAAACTGGCTTTTGCTTTCTCTCCTTTCTCTCTCTATATCTCACTCCCCTCTCTCTCTCTCTGTCTCTTTCTCTCTCTCAGACAATCTCATTTCTCTTTTAAACCATTTTTTTCTGTTGTATTCGTCCCTCCCATTAATTCATATCATTCTTGTTAAAGAAACTATCAAATGATTTGAATGTGAAAATGCATATTCGAGAATCCTGCGTGGATGAATCTGAGCCTCTTCGATCAGTATTAACACCTGGTATAATAATAATAATATAAAACTATAAACTATATGATATAGATTCAGGGGGATCACGACGTAAACCAGATTATGCTCGACGATGCCTTTTGGTTTTATTAATAAATGCTATCTTCATACTCGCAATATTCCTCGCATTCCTGATAGGGCAATGGATTTCAGATGAAAACGCTCGTCGACGAGCAGAAAATAAGCCGGTAAGACAAGAAAAGATTATGTTCTTATCAGCTTTATCCTAATTTATACTAACAAACTGACTAATTAAGCTTGTCTTTGACTTGGGGAGCATTTGGACATCTGATTCGCACATAATACTTTCAAATAACTTAACAAATACTAACAGGAAATTAGTTATACCTAATATTATTTCTGATGCAACGACTTCTTCTCGTGGACTCATAAGAGAGAAGATCATTCCGGTTATCACTTTCTCTTTCTTTTATACAATGTTCTTAAACATTATGTTTCAGTTACAAAGAATAACAAAGCCATTCTCACTATTAGATGTCTATCCTCCATCCTCTGAACCTTATGACTTTCTTGAAGAGCTACATTCAACTCACTCAGAAGAAGGAAAAGATTCCCTTTTAATACCTTTACCTCTTCACATCCTTCCAACTCATTACAATCTCAGAGTAAGCGTTCTAGTTTATTTTTTACCTCAGATTCTGATTCAAGCTGGACATTTCCAAATTTGCCTTTGACCGTCTCATAGAAGCCAATCTCACAATAACATTAGAGTCATTTGGGAATGCTACATATGATGAGATCATTTTCCACATAGGACCTAAAATTCAGATTCAAAACTTGAAATTTAGAGGGAAAAACGGTTCGATGAAAGTATCATAATATATTCATCAGAAATGTTCAGGAAAGAGGGTATCGGTTAAGAGTGTCAAAAGGGAGAACAATAAGAAAATAGCTCGCCTACTGTTGCGGGAAAGAATTCCAAACGGACAGTAAGACAACCATAGTCAAACAAATGAATCAAACCTTCTTCAAGATATTTCTTGGAAATCAAATACTCGACGAAGATTTGTGAAAACTCAGATGAAGATATTGATGGGGTTCGCTGTTTTCTGGACGCTAAAGAGGTTAGTGATCAAGTACAGATCTTTATTTCTCCTCCTTTAAAGACCAATCAAACAGAAGTTCTGTCGTTCACAACCAAGTTTGAACCAGCTTTAGCCAGATCATTCATTCCTTCCTGGGATGAGCCGGGAATCAAAGTAAACAACTTGACCAGTTCTGTGATGACAAAGCTATTTCAGGCTACTTTCAATGTTTCTGTTACTCATGAAGCAAAATATACAGTTTTGTCCAATATGCCACCATCAGACTCTTCAATTCGCAAGTCGGAAGGAGCACTCCCTAGTGATATTGTAACGACGACATTCCTGGAGACACCACCCATGTCAATCTATCTGCTCGCTTTTGCCGTTGGTGAGTTGAAATCGTTTTTTTCTCAATAAATCTGAATTCAGGGATATTCCAACCATTTGAAATGAGAACAGATCGAAACATTCCTGTTACCATCTGGACACACGCAGACGATTTTCTTTCTGCTCGTTTTGCTGCCAATTTCTCTCCTCTCATTTTTGATAAACACGAAGAAGAGCTAGAAGTATGAGGGAAACGAATGGCATAGAATGAATAAATCATATTTGAGGTTCCCTACCCGATACCTAAGATGGATTTCGTAGCTGCTCGCTCATTCCCTGTCGGAGGAATGGAAAACTGGGGTTTAGTCATATTTGATTATCAATCACTTCTCCTAGATCAAGTGCTAGAGGGTTTGTCATAGCCACTATGAACACATAATTATATAAATTAAGAACACATAAACATGACTGTAGACCGTTTATATGAAGAATACAAAATAGAGAAAATAATCACACATGAGATCTCCCATCAATGGTAACAACAGTAATGTTTCTTCCTCACTTCTCATTTCTATAGGTTTGGTAATCTTGTGACCATGGCTGATTGGAATGAACTTTGGCTCAATGAAGGCTTTGCAACTTATTTCGTTTATGATTTATTGGATGAAGATCATCCACGCTTGACTGAAAATGAATATTTCACGAAGCTGACGCGTTTAGTACGTAAACAGGTATTTTTGGACATATTATATTATTAATTGAATTAATCATTTGAAGTCTGGAATGGAGAAAAAAGCTTTAATCCAGAACATTCAAACCGAGAAACAAGTAGAGAAATCATTCCATTCAACTCATTTGTATGCTAAAGGGAGTGTCATCGTTAAAATGATCAAAGACCTGGTATCTGATTATGACTTTCGGAGTGGAGTTCGCAGGTAATTCTATAACAGTCCTATACGAGGCTATTTTCCTTTTGTTTGGAAACTAGCTGACAAGAGTTTGTATGGAAAACTGAATTTTACAAATGTTGTTTGAGATATTTGCGGAGGAATGCTTTTCGAGCTGTCTCCCGTGACGATTTGTGGGCTTCCCTACCAGCTTATGCTGATCATGGTGCGGAAAATGAACGATTGTCTGATGTCATGGAAAGTTGGCTTGTGAACGAGGGATTACCAGTCGTCATTATAACGTAAGTAGGCGCAACCGCTCAATGCGTCAGTACTTTGGGAAATGAGAGAGCAAGGCTTCACTTATGTAAATTTGAAAAAAAATCTGTCTTTAAGGAGGACTTACGAGAGCGATACAATTCGTGTTTCTCAACAACAATCTCGAGAGCAAGATTTCAAGGTTTTCTTGAATAGCAAAGATATGAGGTAACCATAAAGTGAATAGGCATCATATTATTTTATTAAGAAACTCTTGGAATCATTTTCGTGCTAAGAGATCAGCACCTCAGGAATCGTTTGATGAGAACCTCTTCGATGACATACCCGAAAAATGGTTAGACAAAATAAAGAAAAGGAAAGAAAACAAAAAAAGGAAAAAGGTATCACAACAGAGGTATTGGAATCTGATGCGTTGTGCTTTGCTTTTAGCGTATTCGGCAGCAGTTCCAAAGAAATCATGTGAAATGGTCTAACTCAATGGTAGAGATTCATCGAGATGATCTACGAAAAGCTCGAAAAGTTTCGGAACCGAACGATTTGTGGTCCATTCCATTCAGCTATATGTTTGGTTCGATGAAAAGCACTGAGGGACAGGTAAAAATGTCTCCTTATTTGGTCAAACGAAATTCTTCTTGCTTTAATTTAACCCATCCTCCATATAATTAGTTTTATTCTAAGTTTTCTAATAATTCCCATGTGATACTCCCAGTTGCTGTGTCAATCTGACCTCAAACAAGAGTGATATCTCATACACCGTTGTTGAAGAGAATATTTGAGGTTGTTCGCCAGTTTTGGCTCAAGAATCGAACTCTGTCATTTACGGATGTGGAGCTGTCTCCTAGCCAAGCATTGTTGGCTAACCCTGAATGGTCTTACCCTTATAGAGTCAATTATGATTTTACAAATTGGAAAATGTTAGCAAGACTGGTAAGTTCACAAACTGAGTTGAAAGCTAATCACAGTGTGTAGCTTCATGAAAACCACCACGAAATTCCTGTAAAATCACGAATGCAATTGATTGTTGATGCAGAAACGTTCCTTCTATATTCCGAGTTACCTCATCTGTACTTCTATCTTCTAAGGTTGAGAGAGAAAAGAAATATTGAATGAAATTGCATATTGCAGTTATCTATCTGACGAAACAGACCTGGGTGTTGCCTTGATAGGACTGGACGCGATACATCGTTCGGTTGATATCTGGAGAGGATCATCGATGAGCAATTCTCTGTTACTCTATATCACGCCAGTTATCAATCAGTTTGATCTACTGTTATCGGAGAGTCAAGCAGATGCTGAGTTGGCAGCATTATGGTTGATAGAGCCAACCAGGTTTCATATACTTCAAATTCGTTCGGATTCAATATATCATTAAGGCTATCCAAATTATATCAATTACGATGTGTTTGCAATCTGGAATCGTGTCAACAGGATGTTCAGGTTCCAACGCATCTTATATCATTCTCATCAGTTTTTAAGGCTCAAAAATGGCTTTTGTACCCAACTTCATCACAAGAAGACGTTCATAAACAAGTTACCGCTGTTTGTCACTTCTTACACATCAACAAAGCGGAACAACAGGTATGATTAGCTAATAACCAATCTGCATGAAAAAAAATGATCAGATTGCTTTATTGGAAGCCTTGTTGAAAACAAGAGGAACGCAATGGTCAACGGCCGTCCAGCTTGCAGCATGTGCCCGAGATGAAAAAATGGCTCGTTTAGCAGCAAAACAAATAGTGTCAACAAGAAATGCTGCGGTCTATGCTCTGAGTTTACAGGTACTCAATGAGGTTCTGCGATAGTAAAGTATCAACCATTGCAGTCTGACTTCAGTCTTCATTACAATATGAAATTTCGATCAGCCTTATGGAATCAGATTGCTCAGTTAAATATATCTGAAAGAGAGTTGCTATTCTCAAATGATCTGAATCTATCAGGGCCAGCCAGTAAGATTCTCATTCATTCAGTAAGAACATTGGATGAACTACGCCAGGTAAGATTTATTTTTTATTATTAAAACAAAAAATAACAAATAAATATTAATTTAAAAATCTGAATTATTAATGAATGACAATTAAGGTTCGATCGTTGATTCCCGAATGGAAAGGAGGAATCAGTAAACACTTGGAATATGTAGAGCTTCAATTACAATGGATGGACCGTCTTTCGAACGGAATCTTGAGTGATTTCTTTAACGGAGGATCAATGCTTTAGCTATCAAGTCTTTCTTACTTATACGGGTCTCTTCATATTCAATTTATTACAAAAATGATTCTCATTATCTGTGATGTTGTTTACTGAAATATTTATTTGAAAATTATAATCTAATAATGAATTTATTTAAAACATACTTTGTTTGAATGATATCGTTCATATAGTATTGAGCATCCTTACAGTAGCCACAACTCTTCGCACAATAGTTTCTCAATGCTTCCTTGCTGAATAAGAAACGTTTACATTGTATTTTTTGAGCAAACAAAAAAAAAGAGGATTTCTTTCACCTATGCGAATGATGACAGATACCGGACTCGGCCAAGTCAGTGCAATTATCCAATTCATCTTTGCAAACAGATAGAGCTTCTACAACACATTATCATAGAACAATATTCTCATGTACCTGATAAAGATGCTGGAGGGTTGCACAGCTCACATGATTTCGGACAATATTCATTAGCTGTAGGCAATTTACATCCACCAAGTCGGCGAACTTCTGCACAATCCACTTTGACGGAATCAAAACATTGCATTCCTTATAAGCAATGAATGATTATGTGAGTTATCATCTAGTTACCATTGCAATTTTTGCATTTGACGGGACACAACTTCAAATAGTATCCAGGACGAGCAAGACATGTTTCCATCGAAATTTTCGAGCAAGTTGCGGGGTCTCTATCACGACAGCCTAATCATGTCATGTTGAAAGGCTTTGTGGCACATGTTTACCTAACAAGGAGACCAAATCAATTACATCGACTGCTTCATCAGAATATTGAGGTGATGAATATGGATTATAATTCATATGATTTCCTGATATGAATCGCGGAGAAAAACGACGATTGTATTGGTTGTATGGATTGGGATAACGGTTCGCCATGGGATAGTTGATCCTTCTGTTCATTTGAGGTGTCTGGGGTAGATATGGAGCACCAAATCTGGGTAGATTGACATTGAAGTTCCTAGATGTTTGTGGACCTCTTCTCATCCACATTGAACTGAAACCCATTAGCATTTGAGATTAGTCTTGAAGTTGACATCATCGCCTCAAATATTGTCGGCAATGACTCACAGTAGCACTGACTCACTTAATGGTTAATGGTGAAGGCTCAGGTATTTCGGGGTAGTAGCTTAGGTTGTGAGGAGCGTATGTTTCATGATAGTTATCTTCAAACATGTTAGCTATTGAATATAATACTGAAGTGATAAACCTGATGGCTCATGAATCCATTCGATATCATCTGCATCCGAAGCTTCAACGTCAATGTTCAACGGCTTTGCTGGTGTCTCGATGAAGTTTTCTTGAAAGGTATACGGTTTGAAAAGAGTTGCATCTACTCTCCTGAAATTTAAGATGTTATTATGAAGAAAGGAACTTCCCTAACGGTAATTCCACATGATTGGACTCTGGAATGTATGGTATCTGTAAGTGTGAATTGAAAAAGGTCAGTTGAGAGCTTCTTTACCGAAGTGGTTGTTGAAGGAAGCTTCGTTGTTGTCGTTGTTTTGTTAACTTTAACCTTAGAAATTAAAAGTGAGTCATATATAGAACTAATAGAAAACCTTTTTATCGTTTTTCGTTTTAACCTCTTTGCATTCTCCACAGAGCAGAGGACAATAGTCTTTGAGCATGGCATCACATTCAGATTTGCGCTCCTTCCGACATGATACAAAGTGTGAATTATGACAGAAATCTTATTATACATTTATAAATGTTTAAAATAAAAAAATAATAAAACCTTTACAATTTCCACAAGTCTTTTTGCAATATTCACGTGCATATCCAGGTCGTACAGTACAATCATTGGAATTACAATAAGGACTTCGGTCAATACACATATGATGTGTAACAGTAATTAGAAGAAAAAAAATGAAAATGTTCATTCTCAAACAGCTATAAATGGAAGAAAGTGATGTGATGAATGATGAAGAAGATGTCACAAAACGATGTATTTGATGTGTCAATGTAATCGGATATTCTTAAGGTTTTACATATCCTTTTGTCTTTTTTATTTATTCCTTTTACTATTAAAATAAACATTTTGTTATATCAAAAAAAGGCTATTATTTACGTATTTTTAAACCTGTTAGCTTTCAAACAAGTTTTCCTCTCTCTTATCACACATACAAATGTATATAATTATATATTTTAATAATGATTTTCATTTATTTTTAATCATTTTGTGAGATTCCCTTCTTCCTCTGTGTTTCTCTTGCTCTTATCCTTCCGTTAACTATATGCTTCTTCTGTTTCCGGAATAAGGAAAAGAGAAAAAAAAGAAAAAGAAGAAGATGAACAGAAAACGGGAAGTGAAACATGTGTTCTCTTGCCGTGTTTTGATAGCTTTTCCGCTCTTTCTCTTCTCCTCTTTAAGGAATGTCATCCTCATGTTTGGAGTGTCCAGTCCGTTCCAGTTGATGACGTTTCCTTATCTATAAGTCCTCTGAAGACTATGTACCAAAATTTGAATAGAAACATGCATCTCAATGAAACTTGGTTTCTGTAAGCTTAATTATGTGTTTTATAATTATCTCAGACGATTTCTATATATGCTAGCAGAAAGAGAGATGATGGAGAAATGAGAGAGTACCACAGAAGGTAAACGAAAAAATATAAAAACTTGAGCTTTTGTTTGATTATTGTTGGAAAATGAGTCTTCTTCTCTTATTAGCTTAACATCTCTCTCTTTCTTCTATGTTGACCCACATCACGTCATTCCTGCTTTTCCTTTTTCGTTTTTGTACAGAAGCCAGAAACCATTTCTGCTGATGAAGATCTATGATGATCCATTATTATCCATATAAGCTGAAGATTGATCATAAATCAAGGGAGAATATAAATATGACGAAAGCATCATTCGGAAAACTGCTTACTATTCCATATAATTAGCATGGCAAACTCAGATAGCCGTTCTGTTTAGCGTTATTGAGTACAGGTGTCTATGTACCAAGAATGATTTTACAATAAACACAAACAGGTTAAGCAATTGTTGTATTTAGGTGATAAGAGGTTTTTCGAACAATCCTTCTTTCATTTCTTCTTCATAAACTATGAAACACATCGTGTGTGAGCCTCTTCTGACTCATAGAATAGAACATCATTTTCCAGTTTTTCTTTCTAAATTATTGTCTTTTTCGTTTTTGTCCATATGAAGTCGACTAGACACGCCTCTGTCTTTCTCTCTCCTAAAATCACATGAATGTTAAGAAGAAAGTTTTAACTCATCTAGAAAAAACAAAGAAAAAAAAGGAAAAGAAGAGCAGAGAGTGGACAGATGCGCGAGAGTTTGTTGTTGAAGCTTATTGGTGATCATGCTCGGAAACCCGGAAAGCTCCGCCTGTTTTTCCGGAAGCGGAAACCGTATATAAGCTGAAATCATTTAAAAGAACATGCATGAAACAGTTATCATCTCTCTTAAGAAACATTTGAGTTCTGAAGCCTTTTGTGCACGTGAGTAAACGATTTGTTTATTTTTTATCTTCAGATTATTTATGAAAACACCGTTTTCTGCTTCTTCTTTTCTTCTTTCAGTCGCTTTTTGTTTTCCTTTTTCGGATGATCAGCTTCATTTCTCAAGAAAAACTTATTTGAACTCTCATTCTCTTTCAGAATAATGACCAGAATACTTTTACTTATCACCACGAGTATCGCTTTCGTTCATAGTTTGAATAATCTTTTGGTGCAAGGTCGAGCCGATACTTTGCGTGTCCTTCGTAAGATTATCAAAGAGAGAGAAGGAAAAATGTAAGTTTGAATATAAACTTTGTGAACTTAATATCTCAACTGCTTTAGAATACCATTAGATGTTGTTGGAGGTGTTCCGATTGTAGCTTGGGAGCCGACTGTAAGCCGAGATGCATACTTGCGCCGCTTCAATTCAGAATCATCTAGTGAGGAATCAGATAGTCGTCGTCGTCGTCATATAAGCAATGCAGTCATTGAAAGTGGTAAAAACAAAGAAAATAATTAAATTAAATTATTATTTATTGCTTAGTATTCTAGGTGATTGTGAGCATATTGACTTGATGGATTGCTCAGAGTTTGAATCAGAGGAGATGACTTGTATGCTAACAGCCACTGGGATGACTTGCTGTGTTTGTACTGGACAATTAAAAAACCAAAACAAATGGAATTTCCTTTAAAATATTTTCATTTATTTCTTTCGCTCGAATACGTGTATGTTTCATTCAGGGTTCATGTGTCTTTCAAAGTTCAAATCAATCTAGCTTTGATTTCACATTTCTTAACTTACTTATCAATTTCTTAATTATATAATAAATTATTGCTAGAGAAAGTGTAATAGCTAGAACTACTGACACTAGAACATCAATATTGAAAAACTGTATGAAACTCATACGACGAGCATATGAGTCCAAGTTTGGAATTCTTCCAGTTCTTAAATGAAACATACATCTTATGTATTGATAGAGGTACTTACTTTCCAGCAAACTCAACATGTTTCAAGAATACTTCTTTTGGATCGTTAGGGCTATTGACCAAAATCTCCGAAAGCTTCTGGGCGTTTATAGAATATCTTAAGACTTCAAGATGGAATAGGTAAAACACACAATCTCACTTTCTATCATAAAGTACTTTTTCCAAAGTCTCTTTGAGAATCAACTTGTTCTTCAAGTCCTGCTTGGATAACAAAACTGATCCATTGTATCTTGATAACATAATGGAATTTCTCACTTGATCAGCGAACAACGGAATCTGTAAGAATGTGTTAGCGTATAAGGTCTTCTAGATGGCTACAGTTCATAGCTATGGCTAGAGAACGTAAAGGAAAATATTTCATTTGTTGTTTAATGTGTGATGATGAACGGTTGAACTTACAAACACTGCAGGTTTTCCGAGATAAGCGACTTCAGTTGTACTTCCAAGACCTCCGTGAGTAACGAAGAG
>CALQYR020004112.1:0-31298 GCA_943334845.2 Auanema sp. JU1783 | reverse complement strand
TATGTGGAGGCTTTGAAGGCGGAGACTGGTGGTCTTTGAGGATTGCAAGAGAATCTCTCTTTTAAATATTTTTTAAAACTTCTTTGCCTTATTAACAATTTAAAAGTTTGCGAATGAGCA
The DNA here is from genome assembly GCA_943334845.2 of Auanema sp. JU1783. NCBI lineage: Eukaryota > Metazoa > Nematoda > Chromadorea > Rhabditida > Rhabditidae > Auanema > Auanema sp. JU1783. Next base: position 31,178 of record CALQYR020004112.1, on the reverse strand, counting down.
AGATAGAAAAAGGACGACAAGAACAAGAACAGCCAAATTCAATTTTCCAACAATATTTCCATTTTTGGGTCGTTCAACGAATTATTTTTCTTTCATTCTTGTAGTTCCAAGAAATGCATTGATGAAACAAAGCTATGTGGTAATTTCACTAGCATTTCATTCCTTAATTTGCCGTTTCCAAATGATTCTTCTTCAGTTACGACGTACTGCCAGTGTGGACTTTAAACTAAGATTTTTGAAAATCTTCTCATTAAATTGGAAAAAAAAAAGTTCACATCATGTTCGATAATTTTTAAGAACAATGATATGAACTGTGAAGCTTGGGCTACCAAACGAAATGATAATCAATCATATAGATGCGACAATTCTCATGGTCATTTGCAGAAGAAGCTGCTTCGTTTCAACTTGGTCAGTTGCAAGTGCAAACCTTTGCACCGAAAATTTCTTAAACGTTCTCATTTTTTCTTTTCATTTCTTTCTTATTTTCTCTCCAAAAATTCTCTTTCATACTTTCCTTTCGCAGACGATTTGTACTCAAGGACTCGTTTGGGATAATTATGTTGAGAACCTTCAGACATGATAACAGCATAGAATTATAAAGCTGAGAAGTAACTTTTCTTGATGTTTTAGATGAAAACGATATCATTCTTCCTTTTTTTTCTCTCTCTCTATCTCCTTTTAAAAGAGAAACTATCTTCATCAAAACTTATGAGTGATTCCAATGAACTTTTCATCCAATTTCAATTTCCTGTCCTTTTGAAAGGGTCACAAATCAGATCAAACTAGGAAACTTTGATTTGTTAAAACAAAAAAATTTTTTTGTTCCTACTTCTTCTACTTCTACTTCTTCATTTTTCTTTTTTTTGTTTTACAAAATTTGTGTTTGAAGAAGACAGGAGTATAGGGGAAGTAGGACCAGTGGGGTAATTGTTGTTTTCATCCAGAAGAGGGGAAGTCCATTTGACTTTTGATGTTTTTAAACAAAAAATCAAAAAAAAAAATAGAAATCCAATCTTTATGTTTTTCAATAAATATGGTGAATGCCTTCATCGCATTCATCTTCTTCGATGTCGTCGTCGTTGTCTTCGTCTCCACCAACTTCTACGTCTTCGTATTCGTCTTTTTCCTATTCTTCGATTAATTTTTGCATTCACACACAAGTTGTTTATATTTCATCTCGATTAAGAGAAGATGGGAATGAACGAAGGACAAGCCGACCCGTCTGATACGGGATGGGGTGTATGTGTGTGTGTTGAAGGGTGGGGGGAAGAAGAAGTAGGGTTGGGGATCTTCGTTTTGTCGTCCACATTTTGCACCCAACAAACACAAAAGACAAATTTTGTTGTAAAAATTTTGTGGAAAAATAATTGGAAAAAAAGGAATTTTTCTCATTGTACATTGTCTTTGTGAACATCGTTAAGACAATATTGTTTTGTCTGTAACAGAAATGGAATTTTATTTATTTTAAATAACAATTGGTAACAGCTACAGATGAGACAGAAAACGAAAACATACACTCGGAAAAGAAGAATGTCTCTGTCTGTGTATGTATGTGTATGTGTGTCTGTGTGAGGCAAACTAGTCAGTTGATATTGTAATCATATTAATTATACACACATACATATATGTGTGTATACATATATATATATTATGTATGAATATTATTTTAAAATGATAATGATAGCTCATTTGATCGAAATCCCCCCCCCACTCTCTTGCCGCCACTTACCATCCAGGCACGGTTCTGACTGCATTATAGCATCGACGATGCACATGAAGGAAAACGCGTTCTGATAATCCGTTGTCTGCACGTGTTCTGCTGAAGGCCGTCAATCTCTTTTTTCTTTATTATCTTTATGATTATTATAGTTCAATTGTCGTTATTACATAACCATTTTTGTGATGAAAATGCTCGATGAAGGTAAATCTCATTTTTTGTTCGACAAACAACGATATCGGGAGTGCTGATCGTAAAGAGGTTTCAGAAATGCAGGAAGTAAGAAAAAAACAAAAAATAAAACAAACAAGAAGCGAAGAAGAGCAATCGAGAAAGTGATACGTATGGAGTATGCAGACATATTGGGGCTAAGAAAACTGAAGCAACTTGTAAAGATTTCAATATCCATCAATTGAAAGACATAATCGTTCAATAATCTCATTACATCTTGCATTCATGATAATGTTGTAATTAATATTTTATTTTAAAAGAAAAAAATGTTTTTTTTGTGTAAGTCATTTTAAACATTCTTCTAAAGGTTATACAACTGCATTTTTGCAACGTGTTGTCCACGTGTCTTTCAAGTGATTGCCTTAGGCAAGAGAAGAGAAACACATACGTTGATCATATGATCCCACCAATAGTAAATATCGCTAATTTCTCCAAAAGAAATTGATGAACGACGATGTCTTCTTTCCTTAAGAGACAGCATTCTTCTTCTCCAAAATCATAAGGATTGTCTAAGAACCAGGTTGACAGACAACAAGAACATTGGAGAATCCCCCTCCTCTCCCCTTCCACCCTCTTCCACTCTCTTCATATTCTTTTCTTTGAAGTTTATTTACCCAAATATGCAATTATAATTAGCATATATTCTCATTTAAACCTCTTTCTCTTCTACCTTTTCAGAGTGTGTCAAACATCGCTCGCTTGCACAACGAAAGACGCAAAAGTTTGTTTTTGTCTCAAAACATTTTTGTAAAATTTCATGAGCAACTTAGGTCATGTTGAGCACAATGAGACAGCGTGAGAGAGAACAACCTTGTGAGCAACGTTGAGCATTTTTCCTCATTATCTTCGTCTTCTCACTCTCTCTTTCGTTTTCTTTCTTTTAACCAAATTAATTTACCATTCCAAGTGGGGTTCGCCAATATTGGAAAAAGGGATGGGTGTGAGATAATGGCAAAAGGCCATTTCTTTATAAAATGAAAGAAAACTGCTGTGTGAACAGATAAGGGGCTGAGACTACTTGCAGCTTAACATCTTTAAAAGAATAGAAATTCTATGTTGTGATAGATCTATGATGAAAAAGGCTGGGTACAGGGTACTGACTGACTTGTAACGAAACCTTGTCATTCTCTCATCGCTCACGAGACAGACAGAAGCGAGAGATGAGATACGTAATGAACTAAAGAGAGAAAAAGGAAATGAAAAAAGTATTTTATAAAGCTTATAAGGTTTTTGGGGGCAGTGTGTCCTGACAATCGGCATTCCATAGATAAGACAATGATATTTGACGTACACATTTACTTGAACAGAAAGAAGAAGAAGAATGAGAAAAAAAAAGAAGAAAAAGGAAATAAAAGAAGAAAAATGCTTTAACCTATTCTCTTAATCACGTGGAGATTAAACAATTCCTTCTGTTTTCATTTGCTTTTTTTTTCTTTTTTGTTAACGTTCATAAAGATTTTATTCTTCTAAAATTGCCGTTTTTTGGACATTCTTCATCTCTTTTTTCTTCTTTTTCTACTGATGATCGTTAAAATGGAAACGTTTATGCGTTCATTAGCACAAACCCGGATGGTATGATCTCACTGAGTAGTTAGGTCTTAGGTGATACAAGTAGCAACAGTGAGTGTAAAGGTTAAGATAGATACGAATGAAGGAGAGGGCATTATTTAAAACTGCAAAGGACACTCTCATCAAGTGCATATCCTAATTATGTGAAATTTATAAACATTACCTAAGAACTACATGATAATAATTCATTTTTCATACTATAAATATGCTATGTGTTTATAAAAATCCTCATCAACTCACTAGTTAACCACGAGACATGTTCGTTGATATTCACAAATGAAAAATGAACGAGAAATACGTTTTTGTATTGTCCATCCCTCGCAAATCTTTCTTCATATGACTGATATGCAACCGCTCTGAGCATCAAACATTATTGAAAAATGAAAATCATTTGTCAGAACACGTGAGGGTCACGTAGTCTATTGCATGTGATATGGAAATTTGAATTCTGACCAAGCGTGAAATACCTCATGTTGTCACTTGAATGACAAAAAAAAGAATGAAAAAAGAAAGTTTTCATATGACACTTATTTACACGTAGAATACACCAAAAAAGGTTGTTGGCAGATGACACAAGAAGTGTAGGCAGCAAAGGGGAAACTACCTTCCTAATGAGGTTTTCGATCAGCTAGAACTACACAATTACCAGTCAATCACACATATCATGTTCCCAGGGAGCAAATAAACAAGAAATGAAATATTTACAATTTGAACTTTTATAGAAAAACTCTGAAGAATATCTAAGTTGTATAATGATTTTAATTGGAGAACTTTCGTTATAATCACAGCAATTTGTGTTTGCTTCTCTCATCCGCTGAACTTTGCACAGAAGGTAGCATGGCCTGTCATCTTCTCTCATTTATATCATTCATCATGTGTTCGTCTGCGCAGCCTTAATTGTTTTCACGTGAACCATACGATTGCGGATATTTTGCCTGAGGTAATTCCCCAGTGAAATGAGCTTAAACAAACAATGGAATTGAAAATAATTTATACGAATGATTATCCGTATGATAACTTACATCCATGAAGTGTTGTGCATGTGATTATTTGCATTATCACACAATGACATCTTCATTTTGGGTGCGACGACGACATGTCGTTGAAATGCGTGATTGTCTAAACTCTCCGGTACGTTCATATTGTAGGACAGTCTATACTTGACGGCTTCTCTTCCAATTCCTCCTCCCAGGGAGAAAACCCTATAAAAGGCAATTCTTTGCGAATGGATGGACCAGCAACGTGTCCTTCCCTTCCGTTACCACCAAATCATACACATATGATCTTCGTCTTCTGTCTCATTCTCAATTCCGAGTAGAAAACTTCTTAGATTCAAAGAATCATTTTCTGCTCTTCCTTTCTTTCTCATTACGCGCTCTTTAATGAATCCGCTCCTTGATTGGTAACGTTTCTTTTATCTTTTTACATTCATACAAAGTTGAAGCTAAACGAACGAAGGAGAACCTTCAAAACACAATTTACAAGGGGTTTCCCAGTTCTTTCAGATGAACCCAATTCACCAAAAATGAATTTAAACGTTTTTGCTCAGACCATCAAAAAAGAAAAAGCAATAATATGATGTTTGAGAGAAAAAAGAAAAAAATGAAAACAGTAGGGTACTACTCGGTCGGTACAGCACAAGAGCGCTTGTCTCGAATTCCAGAAAAACGAAAGTGGTCAAATGAGTAGAGATGAAGCTCACTCCATGGTGTTTACAACATTAGAACAAACTTGTTCATTAAAGTAACAAATATACTTTGCGCTTTTTTGTTTCGTTTTTTGAAAAAGCAAATTCCGTTCACTTCTGATGCAGGTGCCTTTCCACGGAGAAGGCAACGCCCTGATTCTCGAATATCTTTTTTTTTCCAAATGTTCTTCTCCTTCTTCTTCCTATTCGTCCTATTCATTTCCTTGTTAAAGAATTTTAAACTATATTGTTCGTCTTGTCATTCATTATCACTTTACAAACCTATTCGTCTTTTCAGTTATGTTGAAGGAAATTATTACAAGATGTGAAGTCTCATCCCACGATTCCCCTGATGACTGCTGGATTATCATTCGCAACATCGTTTATGATATCACAGAGTTTCTTCAAGAACATCAAGGAGGAATGGAAATTCTCATAGAATATGTAAGATCATACAGCATATCATTCATTTGCTCATCGGCTTTATCTACTTCAGGCCGGCTCAGATGCTACAGAAGCTTTTGAGAGCGTCGGACATTCAGTTAAGGCTCGTATGATAATGGAAAAGTACGCAGTCGGAGTTCTCCCAGAGGACCAAAAGTCTCATTACGGTGTAGAATATGTATCTCATGCTAAGGTTTGTTTTTTCTTCATAATCAATATAAACTTAAAAGGTGTTGTCATGTGATATCGTTCATTTGATACCCAGCATACTGGCTTTTTTCATTTTCAATCTTTTTTCCCAAAACTTTCTGTTCAACGAATGCATTGCGGTCATCGCCTTGCTTTACTTCCAATATATCAAGAAAGGAATTTACCGATAACTAACTTTGACCTTATTGCAGAAGCTCCTGTGTCCAGTACATTTGGTTGCTTAATCTCTAGTCAAACACACGTGTCAATCAAAAGATCAAATAATGCCAAAAAGAAGATCTCAATGCAAAAGCCGGTAACTCGGACTCAGCCACATCAGCGACAGAATTCTGTTCTAGTCAAAGCTGCCATTCTTCACTGCTTATCCACCTACTTCCTTTTTTTATTCTGGATAGGATTGTGATTGAAAAGCAATATATTAATCATTTTAAATTTAAATTTTGTCGTTGTACCCCGTGCATTGATGCTCAATCTACATGGGCGAGTCTATTTTAATAAATTAAAAGAAAATAATTACAAAAAAATATTAATAAAAGAAAAAAGACAATAAATCTTTAATTCAAATAGCTTGTCGTTGTTGTTGTCTCTCGCAATTTGCAAGCCTTTCTCCTGTTTGCAAAAAAAAGGCGTTGCATGAATCACACCCTCTCACCCTTGTGTAACTGTTAACAGGCGGGTATCACACATTCCATTCAATACAAAGTGAAAGAGAAAATATTGAACTTCCGCTTTCTCTCTCTTCCAGAACAAATTTGAATGTTAGGGCAATCTGAGTGTTTATACATATACAATCTTATGATAGTTGCGAAGTTAACTTGTTTTTGGTCAAAACTAAACAGATGTCAGATGATAAAAATAATTTGTGAACAAGAGCGAGAAAAGAAAAATATTTTGTTAAACTCTTCCAAATGACTGATTCCAACAAGTGTCTGAATTACTGATTGCAGCAGCGAAGAGAGAAAAAGCTTTTTAAAAAACTATAAGAATGGGTTATGAAATAGCCGGAACCACCTAGTGCACCTAACACCACTGTCGTTGACGTATCTCTTGTCCCCCCCGTAGTTCGAACGAATGCGTCTGATCATTACAAATGATTCGTCAAACAAATAAAGCAAAAAGCTACACTCTTCAGATGTTGAACGGGAACGTTTGATGTTTCTGGAAAATCCTTTTGCATTTTCTTTTCTCTTTTTTTTATTTTCCTTTACCCATAATTTCAACAGTTGACGTCAGTCACTCGTCGTTATCAGTCAACAGTCTGATAGTTTGCTTCCTTCTGCTCACCAGGAAATTCATTTTTAAGATAATTTCCCTTATTTGTCACAATCACTTAGCTTTACTTCATTAGTTAACCGGTTATGTAACTAAAACTATTCAGCCTTCTGCTTATTTCTACAGATACTTCTTTGCAGTTTTCGATTTCAAAGCTTCAGCTTCAAACGCTTTTGCAGATTAGCATGTTATCTACAGATGACTCTCCTAATCGAATGTTGTGCCTAATTATTGTAAGTTTTATTCGATTACTACCTTATCATGCTTCTTGCTTTTTTTATTAATTTTCCAAAGAATTTTTACAATCCTCGGTTCGTTCAACCTTAAAGCTCACTCTTCATTCATCCTCACATCTCTTCCGTGTAGCTTCAGCACCTATCTGCCAAACTAGTCTCTCTTCTCTTCCTCTCACTTTCCTTCTCTCTCTATAACAAGCTTTCCTTTCACTTTTTTACCTCCATCTTTATCTTCTACAGTTTTTCTATCACCCTTTCCATATGTCATATGCTTACAAACTCTCTTTGAACACCTTTTCTTTGCCTTTCTCTTCACCTCTCTCTCATCTTGCAATCTCTCTCTCTCTCTTTCTCTGTATCTTAACCTTTTAACCTCTTACTCCCTCAATCTCTCTTAACATGTATTTACATAAGATTTTGACATATTTATGAACAAAAAATATGTTGAGGGAGTATGAGTGTAAAGCTATTTGCTGTGAAAATAATTAATTAACGCCCTATCCTTGCAGCCATTTGTTCCGTTCGGATGTCAACTGAAATCGCTCTCTCATTTTCTTTTGAATTTAATTCTTCAAAACCCCCTCGAATATTCAAATATTAAACTTTTCTTAATTTGCTCTCAAATCCATCATCTCTTTTCGCCAATTTTTAGTCTTAAAATATATAAATTTCTTTTCGTCTTTTTTTGTTCTTCAAGATTGATGACGAGCAATTGATTCGAACAAAAAGACATCTGCCAACTTCAGACGCTGAGTTCACATCTCCATCTCTATTTCGCCATCTGTGCTATTGTGACCTTATTAGTCCTCTTATTCAACTTTAATTAATTTTTTTTTCTTCGCATCATATTATATCATATACCATTAGGGCTTCTTCATTCATTCCTATTACTGGCATCAACAAGACTTGAAACATCCACCGCTCACGGTTTTCTCTGTTATCTAGTCTTCTTATTCTTCTTCTTCTTCTTCATCTTCTTCTTCTCCTTGTTCATCCCTCGATCATTCTGCCCCTTCTCCTTCTCTCTGTGTGTATGTTTCTCTATTTCTACCTCCCTCTCTCTATCCCTCTCTCATCAGAAAGACAACAGCTTTTACTCTTCGCAAAGACACATCGTACTCATCTAAATCTTTATTTTCTGTTTTTGTACAAATTATCTTCTGTTTGCTGAACCACAGACGATATTCCCACTAAATCCTATACCACATAATTATTTTTTGAGAGTGTATATATGTGTGTGTGAGTGTATATCTATGTATGTTTCGTTCATTTGACAGAAAAAAAGAGAGACAAACTAGGCTGATTATACCATATGAGGTGATTGTATGATGAGACAAAAAAGGAATATTTGATTACAAATCTGTTCATGACTTTCATAAGTTATTCACAACTGGTTACTATCTTGTCTCTCTATCATATACCGTTTGTCTTATGTAATTCTCATTTCATCTTATTTTCTTTGAATATTCATCGTTTACAATATTGTTTCTATCCTCATTCCCTCTCAGTAACCACTCCCTTTGACTTCATTTTCAAACTTTTATTTTGGCGCTTCTTTCTCAAACGCTTTCAATTTCAAAAATTATCGATGGACTCCCTCTCGCTCGTCCTCTCTCCATACCTCTCACTCGGTATACTATAATCCATCTTCTCGAACTATTCTTTGTTAGTTAACTATGCTATTGATTGATTAAAACAGTTTTTTACTTTTTTTTCTCATGATGACCGTCAGAAGCTTAACTTTCATTTTGACACCGTTGAACACGCAGAGCGGTTGCATTCATTGTTAAATCATATAAAGCTTCATAAAGCCTTCAATGACCTCTTTTTTTCGTATAATTTTTGTAAAATGTACGTCAAATTATTTTGGTGGGAAACATGTTTCGTTTACGAAAATTAAATGTTCTCGTTTTTAAGACAATTTTCCTCCAAACGTAAATTCAGGGATTGTCCTTCTACTTAATTAGAAGCGTTCCTGTTTTAGGGAGTCGATCGGAAACAATTTCAAACATAATTTTTATTTTTCTCCTCTTCGCTTAAATGTGTCTATTAAAATGAACCTTGTACATTGAACGTTTACAAACAAATTTCCAATTCGTGTAAAGCTTCTCGCTCGGTGTGTATGTGTATGTGTCTTCAGCTATATGCTGTCGTGCTATCTGTATGTGCATTTGTAATATTTTGAGAAGAAAAGTTAGCAAAAAACTGTTTTTAACGACATTTTTGCCTCAAATTCCAACTCAGACACGTCTGTGTGTTCGTTTCGGATTTCTCTTTTTCAGTTTTCATATGAATCGTCTAAGTTTTTTTTCTGTCTTTGCAGCATTAGGTGTCGGTATTGGTTCTCAAGGTTGTCCAAAGTTTCTCCAAGTAGATCAGGATGAACTTGGCTTCCTTTTTTTTCATTTTTTAAGAAACAAATTTGTCTTTTTTTTTCTAAAAAAATCTTTTGAACGAAACACTGATAGGTTTGAGCGAAGTGTTGTCGGTTATCATTTGTTATTTTAATCATTCTCTCTCTATTCTAGTCTCTCTCTCTCTCTCTCTGTCAATCCTTTGCCCTCTCTGTCTCAATTAAGACATTAATTACGAGAGAATAAAAGAGAATTTATAGTTTTTTCTTCTTATATACTCTCTTAGAGTGTATGAGATTTTGAAGTCAACTATCATCTTCATATCCTTTTCATTTGAAAATTTTAATAAATTTTGACAACAATGGTGACCGATGGTCTTGGTCATCATTTCATCTTTTTATATTCAAATATTATATATAAATGACCGTGAAAAATCTTTTTTTATTTCAAAATGCTTCTTGCAAACAAGACAATGAAGATGTACTGACTGTTTGACACTTGATCATTGACGTTGTGCAAGCTTTTACTCGTCTAATTGCTTTCACACCATCTCTTCCAATTTCTTTTAACTTTGATCTGATGAGCTGGAAAGTTGACCTTGAACGAACTATCTCCTCCATTTAATCTTTATTTTTTTTTAACTTTCTTCACATTATGTCTTTGTGACTTTCAGATGTCATGGAATTTATCAGATAATAAACTTTTCATAAGAATAGAGAGAGGTAGAAAACCTCGTCTGAAAGTCGATGAGACAGGAAGGACTGTTCATGTGAGTTGTCATACAATTATGGATTATGCTAATCATTCAATTATCATAATCGCATGAAATATGAATGAGAGGTGACAACAAAAAACGAATGAAAGACGTTTAAGGCTGTCCTTCCCAATGAAACAAATGTAAATTGGCCTCCGATAAAAACAGAATTATCAGGCGGATATACTATTACCATTCAACGTTTGCAACAACAATACAAGATCTCAGTTCAGCACTTGGTAAGAGAAAATGAAATGAAGAATAGCAAACAGATGATTATCATGTTATAGCATGAGAAGAAGCCGGAGATAGTTGTCTACTCAACACCATGTGCATATGATAATGAATTGAAAACAGTCATCAAAGAGATGAACACCCAAATCAATGATGTGAGACATCTCTCACTGTCTTACAGCCTCATAACCCATATGATTGTTTAAGGTTGGCATAGCTGGTCCAAATTTGGATGTTTTAGGAAATATTAAATGTCAAAACATAACATTTGAATCAACTGTCGGCACATTACATATAAATGCTCGAATACTAAGTAATAGATTAGTCTTATTGGCTCAAAGCGTTGTCATTTCGACGGAATCTTTACTGAGCACTCGAAAATTTCGTGTAAGTTCTTTTAAATATTTGATTAAACGGTTTTTTGTATATTTCTGTTAACATATTACAGTCTGTATCGAGAAAACTTCAATTAGATGGTCGATTATATGCTCATGAATGTAGTGAATCTCCTCGACATCTTTCGGTTGTTTTCGATTCAAATCTCGTTCATCTGGGAGTTGATGGATGTATTGGAGAATCAAATGATAAAGAAAACAATAAATTATCCAACAAAAAGTCATCTCAAGTAAATGTATTAACGAAAAAGGTTTTTACGAGTTTCTTCAAACTTTTTTTTCCTTTCAGAAAGCGTCTCAAATCACCGTGGACACGTTATCCATCCAGATTACGGGATCTTTGGCTAATTATGGTCGCATAATCTCATTGGAAAAAACTGAACTTAAAATCGGAGATAGTTTATTGTCGCTGAGTGATGGAACTATTGATAGTGCTGGTCGAGGTTCATTAGAAATTTCTGTTATTCAGATATATCATATTTATTTATTTAAGGATATGATGCATTGAAAGGGATCCGAGGCGTACGATCACGAACTGCATGTGCTCCTTCATCTGCATCTTTGAGACAAGCTATAACTTCACAGAATGCAAATGAAGCTGCGCATCTGATTGAAAATGGAGTCGATTTGAATGATCAATCTAGTCGTGTAATTTTTGATGTTTGTCAACTTGAACACGTCATTATTCATTCAGATGAATAGAAGAAATCTGACTTTACGTCAAGAAGCCATCAAGAAGTATCATGAGAAGAAAGGTGAATCTCTTCTGAACAAGAACCGAGCCAACATCACCCTCATAAATGCCCTTTTTACCATCCACGATTGGAAGTATTTGAATATTCTAGTTTCCCAAGCTTATTTTTCTTTCTTTATCAGACGAGGAACAATCCAATCATCAGCTATCTTGGCTGTAATAGGCAAACGATGTGACGATTGTGCCCAGTTCTCAGCTCAAGAGTTACAAATGAAAGTGAGAAGGAAATTACTGAGATGATTGAAAACAAAAAACTAAATTTAAGATCGGAAGCAGTGCTACTGTTGAGAAAGATTCAATTTGGAGTTCATCGTGGATAGAAATGGAAGTCGGAGCTGATATGACTATTTTGGGTACGTAAAAATCTGTTTACGTGAAAAGGTCAATTGAAAATCTCGTTCAACTGTTTTTCACGTGAACTTGTTACGAGAAACAGAACATATGTGATTATCTCACGTGAAGATACACTTCCGGCGTTGAAATGCCATGTGAACAAGTTTTCTTTTGTTCATAACGAACGTCGCGTGATCATCTGCTTATGCCCCGAGATGTTACGTGAGCGAGACGCGTGACGTCAGTAAAATGACACGTGAACCGTTTATATTTCATTTCTTTGAAAAAACATAAACGAGGAGCGGTTGGTGATAATTTAAATTGCAGGTCAAGTAAAACATAAAACTTTAATTGTTTCTTGTGTGGGAACAGTGCGAGTCACTCAAACGGCCATCATAAATCATGAAATCTTTGCGAGAATTAACAGTAAAAAGTTTGTCAATTTCTATCGTAAACGTTTTTATTTTTAATTTTACATTTTCAGTTTTGATTGTGACGGAATCTGGTCTATAGGAGAGACATTCGTAATTGATTCCTCAAACAATATAACTTTTTATTCAAATTCTTATATTGAATCGGAGAAGGTTTCAATTCATTTTCATCTTAAATGCAAATTAACTTTCGTAGATGGAAATTGGGTGTGAAGGAAATGTGGTTTTGAGGGGTTCTTGGCAAGTTGGCACTCTTTGGATGAAAGTTGCGGATATGTTTGACATTAGTAATACAGCCAAAGTGTTCACTGAAGAGAATGTGACCATCACAGCAAAGATGTTTGTTTTCATACGCACATTAGTCATTTGAATGGAGACTGTTCAGATTGAAAAGTCAGGGATTTTTCAATTCTGTTGAAAGCTGTCAGATGCAAATTCATGAAACTGCTAACTTCTTGCCTTCATCTAAGCTCGAATGTCGGAATTTGAATTTGATCTCTGAAGGTAACTGTGTGCTGGCTGGTATTTGGATGGTTAATCAACTGAATGTTTGAACATTTCGTTCAGTTTTTATAAAAGAAAGTTTAATTTTAGGTTTATGTTCGAAAGAATTTCTCGACTCTCGAAGGAGCGAAGTGTGCTATATTCACCAAAGCTACAGTAACAACTGGTTCATTCCGAAACGATTCACTGTGGCAGGTGAGTATGCTAATTTATGTTGTTTTGTCAATCATTAACTATACGATAACAACATCAAATGCTCACAACAGAGAACAAGCAAATGATCAGTCAATCAATATGCTTTTTCAGATTGAGAATGACGGTTTGTTCACAATCGGGAGAATTGAACAAAGTTCACATGGAACTCTGTTCATCAAGCAAACGTTGGATCTTGTTTTGCATTCTGAATCTTCTAATAATTGGGATGGAAGAATAGTTTGCAGCCGGTTTTTACTCCGGTTTGTGTTTTAATTAGGAAAGTTATCTATTGTTTCATTAAGTTGTTTGAAATTATGTAAATTCGATGGGTTTTTGCGAGCTAATGAGGCTGAAGTAACTGTACCCTATCCTGGGGAATCTCAGATGCATGCTAATGGTCAGTGGGACATATTGGCTGGACCTTTGACGGTAAAAGGAAACAGGTAGGAAATCAAGCCTGTTTATCTTGGTTATAGCAAACAACTTCTAGCTCATACTTTTCCTTGTCTCCAAAGAAGAAACATCCGTTCCCTGCTTTCATTCTTTCGGGACGTCTCTCAGCAACAGCTATCATAGCCCCTTTCACTTCAATTGAAATATCTGAAAATTCTATAACTAGACTGATTGGATTATCGAGTCCAAACCCTGAGATTGAATTCAATGTTTTGATCGCTGCAGGGTCATTAACAACAGGAAAGAATTCGACTATTGTTTCTTTGGCTAAAAACCCTTCAATGGAGGGAATAATATGTGCTGAAACATGGTTCCATGAGGGGCAAATTCGATTCCAAGCTCAAGAAGTTCATTTGCTAGCCAACAGTTGGATTCAGAATGGCCGTTTAACCAATTGTCAAACAAAAGAAAATCATTTGCAATCCGCACGAGTAGTAGTAGAAGAACTTCTGTTAAACAAAGGAACGATTGCATGTGATTGCTTACAAATTATTGGGGAAGGAATGCTTGAAAATCATGGAAGGATCTTTGCTTCTGAGAATATGGACATCAGCTTGAAGAATTTTGATAATGATCAGGTTTTAACAAAAAAGTTTCTTGTTGTTTGAACATATTATTAAAGGGGTCGATGGAATCAAAAAACAGCATGAAGCTTCTATCTGCCTCGAGAGATTGGACCAGACTGAGCGGGTCAATCAAAGCTAAAACGGATTTGCAACTCTGTGCTCATAAATTAGAATTTGCAGTCAAGGTATCAATTGCTTTCACAAGATCATTCACATATATATGCGTTTCAGGATGCTACCTCGTTATCTAGAGAAGGACGTCTCAGTTTCTCCGCAAAGAACGATCTATTCCTTTCAACGCCTATTGTCGATGAAAACCATCAACTGGCTCTAGGATGCGCAGCTCAAAGATCTATCATCATGAACGCCAAAGTAGAAATTGATCGCTTAGAAGTCCTGTTAGGTGGAAGTGAAATAGACGCTACTCTTCTTCACTTGCGTGAAAATGCTGACGTTTACGTCAATAACCTTATTATAACTGGAAGTTCCAAAGAAATCCAAATTTGCTTGGAAGGAAAGCTTAGATGCGGCCGTTTGTCGATATCTTCCGGTTTCCAAAAGGTCACCTTGACCGGTAGAGGTTTTGCTGAGGTATTTGTTAGAGTCTTACGATAAAGCTGGAGGTTGCTTCTACAGATTGATAATTTGCAAGCCGATAAATCTGATGTTCTTCTGGATCTCATCGAAGTAGCTTCATTTGGCCACATAACAGCTAACGCCGTAGAGATACTTTCACAATCCATTCTAAGGTTGAAGCCATATGGAGAGGTTGGAATTAGCAAGCCTCTCCAATCATTTCATTTGTTTCAGTCCGACTCGAGCACCATTCTAACACCCAACTTGAATATCAAAGGAAATCTTTTAGTGGATGGAAAGTTGTTCATTACAGCTTTAAAGGTAGTGTCTTTATATCTCCTTGGTAGAAAAACAAAAAATTTTAAGGGCTCTGAAATATACATAAATGGCTCTATCGTGGGGTCATCCCCTGAATCAGAAGTCTGTATCGAAGGAATCAAGCTGCGACTCACAGGACTGATAGCTAGTTTGAAATTCCTGGAAATCTTTGCAAAAGAGACCCTCACAATCACGAATGGGAAATTCAAAGTAATCATCAACACATTTCAAAGTCTACCTTGACGATCGAGTTTTCAGAATATAAATGGATCAGCAATCGAATGTAAAGAGCTCTTTGCTAACGTCAATATGGATGACTGTCTGCAAAGCGTATGGAATAGCGAAGTTGCAAACATCTCAGGAAAATGTATTTCTTCAACCGGATCAGACATTCTTTCTATATTCTCATCAACTATTCAATCTTCAATCAACTGCCATAATATGCAAAACGTTTGTTTTCATTATTATTATTGTTTTATTGTGTTTCATGTTTCAGCTTACAATAGGATGCTCAAGATCAGCTTACATAACAGGATCATTGTCAAGCTGTAAAAAAATAGAATTTGATGCAAAATGGTTAACAAGTGATTGTAAGATAACAGATTGTGAGAATGTCACATGTTCTGCTTGGTCCTTGCATATCAAATCACCTATAGAAGCTGCTAAAATTGAGTTGTCCTCATTAGGAGTTGTCTTATTAACTACTTCGCTCACAACACCTGATATGCAAGTAGTTGGCCTCTTTGTATTGAGTCCAAACCATTCACTACCAACATCTTGCGTTCATTCATTACTTCTCATCAGTCCTTACATGGAGACTGCTCCAACGGGACTTAGTTATCTGCATTTCATGATTGGAGATGCCTCTACTCCAATATCTTTGTCGCCTTCCGAATTGACTGCATGGAAAGAAGCAGCAACAATGATGAAAGATCGATTCAGTAGTACATCGATTGATGCTGATGAGTTACTGCTGGGATTAAAATATCTCAGTGATCTTCGTCCATCTAACATCACCTTGAATGTCACACACAACATGTATCAGGAACTAGACAAAATGATTGAGAAGTTCAACAAGAGCCCAATCAACTTCTTCAGTAGTGCCGATTTGGTTGCCATTATTTATTCCAGTCGCAACACCATTATTCCAACAGCAAATGAGAAGATAATTAATAAAAAAAGCAAAAAAAAATCAGGTTTGAATTAAACCCAAAACTTTCTTTGCTCAACGTCCATTTCTAGAAAGTTTACTGTTCTCCGTGCTTTCACGCTTCCGTTCAGCTAAGTACGACAAGAACTGTAGAGCATCATCCGATTCAGATGGCGGATACGCCAGTCGAAGTTCTTCAGAAGATCTTGATATCAAAGAGAAACGGTATACTTATAACTGAAATAATTATGTATTATCACATGATTCTATTTTCAGAGTCTCCACGGCTTCACCTACTCAGAGCATAGTCTTACCGTTGTTCGAGAAAGATCACATGGAAAGAATCGACAGAACATTGGAGGAAGCAGACAACTCAAAGCCTAATAATGCAGAACAAATCAGCGAATCATTTTTAGAGTATAAGATCCTTTCAAATGCATTATTTCAAGTGATAATTATTAAAGGGAAGAAGAGGAGTTATTACAATTTGAAGAATTGGAACAGGAAATATGTGATGCCGAAAATGGCATAGTTAGAACAGATTACATAATCTGTCACAATCACCGTATTCAACTCGCAAGGTGAATTTTTTGAACCAACAAATATTTAATAATCTTGTTCAGAATTAAACAAAAGCTTTCGCTCTGCTCGACCAGTAGACCACAAACCCAGTTCCCAATTATGAGAGTGAGCTCATCCAATGACTTGGTGATGAAACGGATAAAGGTTTGCTTAGATTTTGCAGATTCTCATGAACAATAAACTTATAGGTGAAGAATGCTCTGTCGTCATTGGATTTGAGATCATTCGGAAGTGAAATCTCTCTGCTTTCACTTGATTTTTCAAAGACACCAGACGTGGGCAGTCCCATTCACTACCCTTCTAGTCCTCTTCAAAGGTTTAATTATCATTCATAATACTTATAACCAAAATAATAAATTGCAGATCTCGTATACCGCGAGGATCATTCAGAAGTCCTTGCAAAATGCAAAGCCCTTGTGAATAATTTTTTTTATTTTCAGTCTCTACTAACCATACTAACATATCTCCTCTGCTAACAATCTAATATTACTATATCTAACTAACAAGTATTAATATTACTAATATCAAGAAATATTAACACAAAGCCAGCATATCCTTCTACACGTATCGGGTCATCTTTCGTTTCAATCGTCAATCGTTGTTACATGTTCTGTGTTTTCGTTTGAACATTTTGTAATTATAAACTCATTTATCAATGAGCTGTTTAATATAATAATAATAAAAGAATATTTATTTACATCTATTATATGTATGGAAATACAACAAAAAATGCAAGAAAAAAAATTTTTTTTGAAGTTTTGAAATACAAAAATGACGACTACACTTGATCAGCTGCACACGTATCTTGACGTCTTCCAAGAAATCACTGTTTCCACTGTTTCCACTGTTTCCAACAGTTTCCATGTTTGCGAACAACTCAAACACTTTCAGAATTTTCTTTTTCTATGCAAAAGGTATAGTTAGTTCGTCTACTAATTTTATATAATTTTGATGAAAAATGATATACCGCACTCTCACCTGGACTTATGAAAAATTCAAACTTGCGTAGATGAATAACACCTGGATCGTCATAGTAACTTGACTCAACTGATTCCTCTGTTTCAACTGATTTCGTGTTCTTTTTACCCTTCTTTTCCCTATACTACAGCTTCTGAATCAGCTTTAGGTTCGTCTTATTCTATTCGTGTGCTTGTCTTCAGATTACTGCGAATGGCGTCAAATAACTCATTGGAGGACGCCTACTGTTATTATGTTACAAGAGGAAAATTAGTAATAAAGGAATGTGATTATCCTTTCATCTACTATGTAGAATCTGCCTTCTTCCGAAGTTTTCTTAGTTTTCATTCTACTCATATCTGTAACCGTATCATTCAGGTATCTTTGGATGGTCTTTGACATTCTTCGAAAGCTTATTCGTATTAGCCTTCTGGTTTTGTAATTTATTTATCGAAAGAGATTTCATGGAAGCTTATATGAGTCTTGTGGTAATGGCTACTACTATGGGAACCTTTTGTAAAATCGGCTGTATTGTAGCCCAATTTATATTCTCCAAAGGTTCAACTCTGTAAGAGATTGTTTTTCCAACACTGAATGATCAGACTCTATTTTTGAAGGGAAACAGCTTTTTATCTTGGATATAATATGAGCTCCGTTACGGCTGTGATGACTTTATTGATTGGCATGCCAATCTTTCTATATATGGCCTTGAAAGTTGGGACTTCAAGGAAACAGAATTATGGATGTTGCACATGGTTGATGGCAATTCCGAATAGAAATAAACATTCAAATGTATTACAGGACCCCTTTCTTATTGATTTTTATCTATTCCTTTATCATGAATTGGGTTTATAATTTCGTGACACAAACTGTTTTCACGATTCTCCTATATTTTCTTATTGCTCCAATGATATTATCAATTCTATTATCATTTGGTCTCATAGGATTGGTTAGATTGACTCAGCAATGAGAAAGATTAGGGCATCGACAACATCCTGAGAATCTTTCAGGCACTTCCAGCTTTCACATGTTGCTCAGGTACACGGCCTGAAATGGATCGACTTGATCCAGTGATCTTTGATGCGAGGTCGCGTCTGGGATGGGCAATAGTCTTCTCGATAGTCATGATGTTGCCCTCGTGTGCAGTTTTGTGTAACAGCATTTGTTGAGGCGAAAATGAGAAAAAACATGAAATTCAGATTGCCTGGTGAAACTAACATTCTTCACAAACACAAAAGATGTTTATGAAGTGTTTATGAACGAGGAATTAACGCGTATTTGGACATTTCTCTTTCCAATATTCTGTTTGATCCTTATGTTTGCAATATTACCGAATTATCGAGATAAAATACTCTGTGGCTGTAGGAAACAGCGATATGTCAGTCCGGTTTGTTTTTTGCCTCTCTCATTCCGAACAGCATTGTTTCCTTTAGATTATCACAACAGCTACTGTTATACCCAAACCACCGGGGCCGAATAATAAAAAACTTGAAATTAGTCAAACAATGCCTATGACCATTGTTCCCAATATAAGTGAGCAAAGACCATATCCAGTTGATGTTAATCATATTCTCAGCCCTATATCAGTGAAGGAATGAGTTCGAGATCGAAGCTGCTATTTAAACGTTTTGTTGCCAATACTCTGTGTCAATTAAATAATTAATGAAATCATTATCTAGAAGAATATGAGGTTTTCTCATCATTTTTTTCTCAATCGCAATCAAAAGAACAAAGTGACGAACAACATTCGCTTCCGACTTGTGCGATAAGATGTGTAAAAGTGAAATAAGAACTTCTAGAATTGCGAAATTAAGACAACACTAGTAGATTCACATCTTAATTGACTCAAACGCATCGTGTTCTACATGGATAAACCATTGGGACGAACATATTCTACCTTTCGGAAAGCACAAACATAGAGGAAAGAGAATTGACCGATAAACCAGAAACGCGCCAACATCGCTGCATGACGTGTTTACATCTTTTTTCGGCGTTGTCTACCTTAGTAGTTGCTCCGTGAAGTAACTTTTTCCTGTAATTCTAAACTTTATTTCAATAATATAAACCTTGTTAATTTTCTCAAATGCTTCCCAAGCTTGAATTCAATTGATTTCCGTAGCATTCATGATCGATAATCTATGACATTTCCCTTCAAAGTCATCAGGACTGATCCGCGATGTGCACTACTCGTGACTTTGATTAAACAATTTTCAAATGTTAACTTTTCCTTTTGAGGTGTGAGTCATTATGAAAAAGAAGTTGTAGGGACCTAAGCATGATGTTTTAATTACCCGCATGTTTTTTACGCAATAATTAGCTGCCCCATTTGGACCTCACTAACACATTCGCGACCATAGTTATTGAAACCAAACGATAGAAGTCGTTCTATATATACGAAAACTTGCGTACTTTTTTAGTCTTTTTGGTACCATTAGAATAGTATTTTTCGGTTAACTTTGATTACTTTATAAATACGCAAATGTAGGTAAGTTAAATTTTGAATGAGAACACAAAAATGTTCAAAATTGACTGAATGAGTACACCCGGTCGCGATTGTGTTAAGAAGTTTTTTTTGAAGACTCTATTTCATATATATTCATACTCAGAGTGAACCCATTTTAGCATTTCTAGAGGTTTCGTTTTGCATGCACGTGCCCATTTCAGAATGCGATGTCTTATTTAGTCAATGACAAACCTGACTCTGATTCCCTCTCGCAGATTCCTTTGGCTACTAGTCCTGTTCTTCGTACCTGGCGTCTAACTCGTTGTGGTCTTGTAGAGATAACCGATAATCCAGCAATGGGAGCTTTCTTGGACAAACCTCGAACTGTAAAAACTAACACATGTGGAGAAGGCCACGTATGTGCTCTAATAATATTTGAATATCACAACACTCGTATTTAAGGGTCTTCGTTCTGCTCTAGGCAGCATGCAAGGATGGAGAGTAGACATGGAAGATGCGCATGTTCTTGAGGTACAAAGTGTTTGAAAGTTTGTCAGGTTATTTGATTTTCATTCAGTTTTCCATGGGTAATTGTGAACCCTACAACCAGTGGTCTTTTTTCGCAGTGTTTGATGGACACGCTGGAAATGTTGCTGCTAAATTAGGGTCAATGCATATTGTGGAGGCTCTCGTTAACACAGAGCAATTTAAACTTGTAACTTGCGTAGATTCTATCTCTTTTACTGTTTTTTGTTACAGTTGCGCGAAAAGTTATCTCAGAATAATAATGTACTTACTGAGGAACTCCTAGAGCTAATGAAACAAGGAATAGTTGACGGATTTCTTCAACTTGACGAAAAGATGCGAGAAGAACTCGATAAGGTGTGAAATGTTGTTTATACTTTTCTTATTTTCTCCTCAGGGACGTGATCGTAGTGGCACTACGGCAGTCTGCGCTATTGTTACTCCATCTCATGTCGTTATTGCTAATTTAGGTATTTCATAATGTCGTTTCATACATCATTGTGCTTCATTGCTTCAGGTGATTCACGCGCAGTGTTCTGCAGAAAAGAAGGGCATGTGTTTGGCACACATGACCATAAGGTATTTCCTCATGTTTATCTATGTTCATATGAATTGAATTAAGCCCAACTTGGAAAAAGAAAAAGAAAGAATAGTTCGCGCTGGTGGCTCTGTAATGATTCAAAGAATAAACGGTAGTTTGGCAGTCTCCAGGTGATTTCAGTTAATCGACTCTCTCTGAAATTCAAGTTCAGAGCGTTCGGAGATTTTGAGTACAAGAGCAGCCTAGAATTGAAGCCAGTACAGCAACTTGTATCTCCAGAACCTGACGTCTACATTCTGCCAAGGAATGTTGTGAGTATTTCGTAATCAGATAGATAAGTGCTGGTATTTTTTCAAGGAGAATGACGAATTCCTATTACTCGCATGCGATGGTGTTTATGATGTCATGGAAAACGAGGAATTATGTGATTTTGTTAGAAATCGCCTCAGAGTACAAGATAATCTTGAATCTGTTTGTAATGATGTCAGTTACATATTGCATTTTTTCATTTACCATGAATCATGCAGGTCCTCGATGCTTGCTTATGGAAAGGATCCAGGGATAATATGACTGCGATTGTTGTTTGTTTTAGTGCTTCTCCCAAGATTAATGAAGTAGATAAAGCTGAAGAAGACGAGTGGAAATCCAAAGTTCGAACACTCTTAACAGGCAACTCCATATGAGACTATATCAATAAACTTGTGATTTATAGAAACAGTGGAAGAAGAGATTAGTCGAGATGACTGGACTGACGATAGTGAACTTCGAGTGGAATCAATTCTCAAGTTAGCATTTGTCCATGAGGATTTCGCTCAGATAAGTCCCCGTGATTATCTTAAAAAACGATTGGCTGAAGAGGTGAGTTCCATTTCTTGCAGCTTTTACATTCATCAAATTTTAAGATATTGGATGAAAAACAAATTAAGCACGACTAAGTAAGATTGTTCTGAACAAAATGTTCCAAATCCATCAAATCCTATTTAAATTGAAATTCCGACAGTCGTCGAGCCATACTGGTAAGATTTATGATTATTGTAATAAATTCGTTTGATTATATTATTGGAAAGCCTTTTAAACTAAAATTCGTATTAAGATTCTTTTACTTTTTGTTACGGATCTATCCATCCCTTCCACTATTTGCTAAATGATAGCATGTTTAACTTTTTATATATTTTCGTCGTATTTATCCTTCCCTATTTCGAAGTTTCTATGTATTGAGTTCTTTGTGCCACTAATATTCTATTCGATCCTTTTTGTATGCTTGACGTCTTGTATTATATATAAACACAAACAGTTTTCTAATCACGTTTGCTTCTAAGTTGACACTTGATTTTACTCTTTCCTTGCTGTCGAAGCATAAATGTGCTCAGGTACTTGGAAATTTAATTCGTATCATATATTATCAGAGTAAGATTTGTGATCAGATAGGCAAACGCTTGAAATCGATAGCGACCGTTAATGCAGCCAATGTTCCAGCAATGGCTAAGGATAAAAACACCATAAAGTAGGGAAAACAACCACATTCTGCGTAAAGGTCACCGTTGCTAAATACTTAAGTTTAATACTGAAGATTTCCAACCGACCCTTCGCAATTATCCAATAGTTTTTGGATTTTCCTGAAGCTTCCGCTTGTAGCCGTCATCGTAGTGCCATTTCCACCAGTCATAGTTCCACTTCTTGTTCTTCCGCTGGATGCTCCTGTTGAAGCGCCGCTAGATCTAGTAGTACTTCTTGTTCTGGAAGCACTTGTTTTCGTCGTAGTTCTTCCGCGACTACCTTGAGCCTGAAAAAATTATGTTGCAAACATCGAATAGGAAAAGTTATCTACTGGCTCGAAGTCATCTTCTGTCACATTTTCTTTTCCTCCTTTCCTAAAAATGAATATACAGAATTGAAATAACTCATTCTAATTTACTTCAGCCAGTACTCAATTTCTTTCGACATGGTAAGATGAGGAAAATGTCTGTATGAAGTTACGATAAGCTCATCAGTGACGTGGCACGCTAATGTACGTGTGATGAAACGTGGCTCAAAAACATTTCGGATATCTGACCAAGATACCAGAGAGTTATGAAGTGGAAATAAAATATTCTCCGAATATGTTTTTTATCCATAAAATCTTTTTGATTCAAGTTTAGAGCATATTGGATAGCTCATTTATTCAATTTGGTAACGGAGGATTACGGAGAATGGCTCTTCTCGGCACCAGAGTCGGCGACATGGCTAAACGTGTGTTCGTGACATTCCATTAATTTGAGTGCATTTATAAATGAGTTCTTGCTCAAGAAATTTCGCATTATTCATTTTTGTGTGAGAATGAGAGTTGGTGTTCTACTAGCTCTCGTCTCTTCAGTCCAGATTTACCAGCAAAGTGTTTTATCGGCGGCATCAACTCATTTTGAACCTCTGGAGTTTGCCGTAGCTAATTCTGCCTTTTCATTAGGTAATACTTAATGCTTCTTTAAAAGACTGACGGAATTGAATAGGTAAATTTGTGTCCACATTCTACCTTGTTTTCAAGCCTTGTTCAAGTGCTTCCGCTCTTCATACAGATGCAGTGTTACTCATAATCGGAGGAATCATTGGATTAATTCCCACGTAGTTATTGTTCATCATACATATATTACTAGAAAACTACTTTCAGTAGCACATTCTTAACGATCGGAAGATTTTTAATTGGATGTGGTGCTGGATTAGGTTTTGTAGCGTCGACTACCAGGCTGTGTGAAATCGTTCCTTATGCGGAGAGGCCGAAGAACTTCTTCGTCTTGGGAATAGCATTTGCATTCGCATCTTTTTTGGTTAATGCATTACAGTTCGCTGATTTCAATTATCAGCTGATCATCTCATTTTTCTCAATACTCACAGTGTTATGTGGTAAGTTAGATATCTGATCTTCCGAAATATTGTTGAAGGCCTCGTGTACATAATGAACGAACAAAATATCAAAAGTGTCGAACGGTCATCTGAGTCTCTGGCTTCGGAGAGCTATCTTCGTTTCTCCAGTTTTCCATCTTTACTGATGTATGGATTAATGATAGCCAACGTCGTAAGATTTGGATGTTGTGGATTTCTTTGATTTCTATCCTGCTAGGCCATTGGAGTTCCTATCACGCTTGCATATTCGACACCCATATTCCGCAGCTTTGGAAACACATTAGCAACTTCAACATCATTCTCGATGACATTCCCATTAGCTCAGATGGGTTTGATGGTTTTACTCTACAATATCTCATCTGATCGGTGCATTTTCGGAATTGTTTTCGAGTCTTTCATTTTCCGCTTTTAAGGAAAATGCTCATCCTCGGCGGATTCTGTTTGTCAATAGGTGTCCAAGCGGTTCTTCTACTCACGAACGTATATCCTTTCCTTCCATTTGGAGTGAGTTAATTAGTGTACAATGGGATATATATGTTTCATTTAAGTTTCACAAATCATCACAATCACTAATTTTCTGGATTTTGTGTGTTATCATATCAGTTCCTTGTAATACTTCGCTTTGCTTAATATCAGGTAGTCTGCGAACAAAGGCTCATCCTATCAATCCGCATGCTTCCATACTCGCCAAAAACACAGAATGGTTGCTTTCACTTAGATTCCAACACTTTTTTCCAGAACAATTCAACAACTCACCAAATCAGATGAATCAAATAAGCCGTGGGCGATCGGTTATGTGGATTTTAACAGCTTTGAGGTTCGCAAACAACACAACTTTAAAAAACAATATCGTATCTTATGAATCTTTTGTTTTTCAGTACGGCAACATTCCCATACATGTTAGGAACAAATGGTTTCTTCATAACCTTCTTTCCCTACTTCTTCATATCTTCAATCGTTTTAGCATTTATAGCTCGCATCTTTCCTCCTTTAACAACTGTGTTATAGAAGCTTATCTCTCAATTATCATCTTTCATTAGTGGGATGCGACTGATCAAGAGCGTTAAGGTTGAATAAATAGCTTGACGGTTTTCTCCAAGTACTTCTTCTGTAAGATCGTTTGACTCCTTTAAACATGACATCAGAAACTCTTTCAACTGCTTTAGTTTTTTGTTTTGATCCATGAAGTCTGTAGTAATTGTATTTCTCATCATCTATAATAAATATAATGTTATAGTCTGATGATCTACTTATGACACCCACTTGCTCCTCGTTTAAGTTCCTTTCAAGGATAGCACAACGATTCGTTTGCTCTTTCAACTTCTGTTCGGCATCACGAGCCTTTAAAGAATTTGTTTTGGGTAAAGATTTAGAAGGATGATCATCAACCTCTGACTTCAAAGTGTCAATTATAAGTTTTGTGTCGTTAACAGCTTTCAGTCTCTTCTTCTCCGACTCCACAGCTCGTTTGTTCGCTTCTCGCAGCTGCTTTTCCGCCTGTAATCGAGTAGAAAGCTGTGAGCTTACTACAGATAAACGCTAACTCGTTTGCCTGTCCCTTCTAACAGCTGATGAAGTTTTGTATTTTCCTCAATTAAGTTCTGAATTCGCGTCTCGCTTTCTTGCAAAAGGTCATGCAATTTGATGCCCTTCTCCTTTTCCTGCTCTATCTCCATGTTTTTTGTGAGAATAGCTCCTTCCAGCTTTTCAATAATCTGAACTTTCATATATTTAATTAGCTGAGGTAATTACTCACTTTACAAGAAGTTTTCATGGCTGTTTCCTTCTGCAATTCTATTTCTGATCTGATATCTTCTATTTCAATCATTAATTCATTCTTAATTTCGTTTCGAAGTCTTTAAAGATTTATTTGAAACACAGCATCTCAGCTTCAATGCACTCACATTTCTTTCATTTTTTTACGATTATTGGCAAAAGATTCTTTTTCAGCTTCAATACTTCTTTGCTTAAAAGGGTTACAAAGATGAGACAGTTGCATCGTCAGACAAACTTGTTGTTCTAATTGCATTTGCAGACAATTATTGTTTTCTTTCAGCTCTTTCAATTCACAATTCATCCTTTCATATTGGCCAATTTGTGTTTCTATAGATAAGCTGCTGAAATAAAATGTACAAAACTCATTCACATACTTATGATAGTTGTCTGAGCTATAAGATCAATCTTCTCCTTTTCCCATTCAATCTGTTTCTCTTTTAAATCACTCAATTTACTTTCATAGTTCTTTAGAATTAGATCATTCTGATAGTCCATGTTCTCTTCCATTCGAGCAATCTTCAATGTGACTTCCGGCTTCAATGAAAGCTGTTCAGAAGAGAAACTCACATTTTCATCCTGGTCTTCAACTTTCTTTTTTAAATATTTGATGATTGTATTTGAATCCATAGTAAGGTTTTCAAATTTGTTTGAAACCTCTTCATTCTCGACGATAAGCTGACCAATCCTGTTCTGGAAACCAAGGACTTGAATTCATCTTCATACCTCCTCATAGATGATGTTCAGTCTAAGATTAACCTACTTGAAGATAGGCTACTTCTGGTAATATTGACTCCATTTTTAGTTTTTCTGTTATTCTGAAATAAAAATTATATTTGAAATGAGCAATCGTTTATGTGCTCGAAGTCATTGGAGTGTGAAGTTGTGGATATTGCTGAATGGGAATTTTAGCGAACGCGATTGAACGCATTGGTTTGTTTCATACTGAATTACCTTTCGAGTTGACTAGGTGCATGTACAAGAAAAAGAATCATCGTGGGATTGTGACAGAAACTTTCTGTCTTCTACGAGATTAAAGACATCTCTCCATATTCAGACATAAAATCTGAAAAGCACTCGTTTTCAGCCAATTTCACAGAAACTTTGGAGATTGATTCGTTCCAATTCCAATTGACAGCATGTATTGGACATGTTGAGTTGAAAGATATTTTTTAAAAGTATCTCGATACGTCATTTTGAGCTTCATCGTTAATTTGTCCGCAGCTGAACGTCTTTCTCCAATCAGATTTTGAAGAAGAATATAAAGTGTCGGCTGCAGCATATAATACACTTAAGATTGTTTTTTTTATTCATTCAAATTTGTATGTGTCAACCCATAGTGCATACAAGTCGAAGAAAAACAAAGCAAGGGAAAAGCTAAAAATTTTCCGAAAATTCTCTTTTCCCCTGTGTTCGCTCATCATTTTTTCAGCCTAAATACCCTTTCTTCTTTCTCCATTCTCCCTCCTTTCTATTCTCACCCTCCATTTGCCCTCTCTCTGGTTTCCATTCTCTCATTCTTTCTCTCTATCTCTATCGCTCTCTCTCTCTTTCTGTCTCCTCCTTCTCTCTTCCCTCCCTTTCTCTCTCTCGAAATTTACTACCATTCCTCTAATAGTAGTGAGTTTTTTATTTTTGCTCTTGTACAGCTCCTGTTCGTATATGCTATCATGCACACGCCCATCGAGCCTACATTCAGATATAAAGACGAATTTCAAACATGTCCGCAATATGATCTTGAATAGTTTTTTCATAACAGCTGTTTCACCTGTCATCATCAAGTCGGCTTGTTCGTAGAGAAACTCAGAGAAACTTTCTTCCTCTTTGTTGATCAATAGATTGTTCTTTTTCTTCTCAAAACTCATGTTCTCATTATTTTTCGTTGAAAAGTTTTTTTAATCTTTTTTTTTTTCTGAAAGTTCTTGAATTGAAGTAATAATACTCGTGTAGTTGTTATAATCTTTTATTCAATTAATCCATCAGCCCACCTGATCACATGATATCACTTGTTCTCGTTTGCCTTCACTTGCTCTCACTTGCTCATGTCAGCTCTCACTCTCTTCTGCCTTTCTAAGATGACTTTCGTAATTTTCAAAGAGATAGAAGAGATTTTGCTTGTTTTTAAATCCAAAATCCCGATGGATTCAACTGAGACGCAAGCAGAAGATAGATAAAGGCGAAGAAAGGAAAGAAGAGTAAAGAGTGGAGGGGGAGGGAATAATTCGGAGATTCGAAGTCAAAGTGGGCAAAAAGAGCACATTTCGCTATATTCAAAGCCATCATTCCAGCTTTTCCCTGTCATTTATACTCCTCTATGTCTAGAAATGCAAATGTCTGGGATAAGCTTCAGCCATACTTCTGTCCCCTTTCGTTTTCCCATTGCTATGTGCTGTATGACCTCATCAGCCGGCACATTATGAACGTCTCTTGACTTCTCAGATCATTTATCTAACATTTATAAAACATATATTTCATTTAGAACCTTACGATATTTATTTAAAACGACTTAAAGTATGGGAAACTCCGAATCTATTGATACTTCCATTTCGCGTGCTGGTTCAGTTAAGACAACTCTAACAACACAACGAAATCGTTCGCAATCTCCGGTGTTACATCGACGAAGTGGCTCTACGAGGTATGAAGTTTCACCTTTTTGGAGTATTGTTACATCTTTTTTTTCTTGTTTTTCTTCTTAAATTCGCAAAAATTTGAAAAATGTTTCTCCCATTTCTCTCTGATGATATACAACACGTGTCTACATAAATGTGATTAAGCACTTAAACACTCTGAATCAGATGATGGGGAAGAATTCGAATATAATTTTCATTAAACTTGTGCATTCTTTATAGAATATGTGCATTTCAGACGTACCGAACCAATACAACCTGGAGAGCCGTTCCGAAGATCGAAAACGTGTCGAGTACGAGACAGGTGAATCAATCTTATTCAATTTTCATAAGCTTCGAGATGTGCAAAGAAAAACATGAGAAAAGTTAGAGATATTGAGATAGAATATGAGAATGATTATAGAACAACTAAAAAAGCTGTTTGTATGACAACTGGTTTGACGTTACATCAAAAAGCTTTACTCACCAGAAAATGGAATCGAATGGACAGAGGTTGTCATTGAGATGTCTTTCTGGACATTTTTCTTGTCATTTCAGCGACTGTCTATGAAATTGGCCGATTAATGTTCGAAAATGTTTTCCAAGAAAATCCACAATATTTAAGTTATATTGATCTCAAAGACGAACCTAATTGGATGAACCATATCAATTTCAAAATTCATGTGCAGGTAGGTAATGACGTCAGAGCAACTTTTTTTATTTCAAAAGACAGTTGAAAGAGTCGAATAATGTTTCTTTGGTGTCATCCATGTGCTGTGTGATGAAAATTATTTTTTGTTTCCAAACAAATGTGTTACCACGTGGCGCGCTATTCAATTTTCACGTGGAATTCCACGTGAATGCACAACAACGTTTGATCGCTCATTGTATGTTTTTGGTGAATGTTGAAAAGTGGTCGTTGAGATATTCGCAGAACGGTTGCATATTTTGATTCTAATCTAGTTTGATTATCTATATGCACGCTTAGCCTTGAGGCAAATTGTAAATGTTGTAGGAGGAGGCGGAAACAATTTAAAATCAATGTAAAAATGATGATTTTCTGTTAACAAATTTGACTTGCAATGCCCAAACTAATTCTTTCATTTGATTCCTCTCATCCATATGTGAAAGCTTTGTGTGCACGTGTATCTCATTGCATTCCCAGAATCTCAGCTTCATGCTTACGTAGTAGTATCTTATTTGACGGCGAGCTTATGGGTTTGACCGAATAGCAATCGCATTGGTACTTCGGAAATCGTTCAATTTGTAAATTATGACGAAAGGTCAACTGACATTGGATGCCTTTCACATTAAGTGATGTCATGAAAGTTGAAATACAACCAAGGCTAAAGGAAAAAATGATAAAATGCTTATGTGAGCCAAAACACTGAGCAAATCATATATCAAATTCTAATATTCCCCTGAGGTCAAAGTAACCAATTTTTACGAAAAAGCTTCAAGAGAATGAAGAAAGACACAGAAAAATGAAAGAGGAGAGGGAGAGTCTAGAAACCACTAACTTGAACGCAAATCATATAAAAGTTCGAGACACTTAAGAGGCGAGCCGAACAAGCAGGAAGTAAACACAATTTCTAAAAGTTAAATTCCTAACTTTTTCGTCTGTATGGACTCGCCCTCGCATCATCTTAACTTCAAAAATTTATTCGATTCAATTTGCAGAGATTCAATACAGCATTAGTAGAATGCATGCGACGACTACGCGACCCATCGGCGGCCTGCGACATCTTAAGGTTTTGGCACCTAAACATCATTGAATTTTAAGTAAATTATCTTAGGGACTTCGGGGCATCCTACGCAACTAATTCTAAGAGAGTTACTCCCATGTTTTTCGAACGACTAGCTAATTCGTTGAACAAGGCTGCGGCACAGCTTCAAGAAGCTGATCATCTGGAAATCGAGGTGAGAAAATTGTTATTATGCTATGTGTCGAAGAATCAGTCGATTTTGTTCTGGGTAAACCAAAAGTTTTTCAGAAAAATAAATGTCAACTGGTTGATGATACTTCTACGAACACTCTAACGGTTGAATCTGACAGGTCAACTTTAGTAAGTATATGCCGGAAAAGCTTTCTGCAAAACAAACCGGAGGTGCAAGTTCGCTGATTTCAGAGATCATGTGCATCAAGCTGTGATATGCTATCAGCCGAACGAACAATTGTTAGTCGAAGTAGTGATAGCCAGATGGAAACCCTCCTGGAGGAAACAAAAAAGGAACAGCAGCTCGAAAAGCAAAGCTGCTGTTCTTCATCTCAGAAATCTTGTGGGACCTGTGCTTCTCTTTGCTGTCGTTACCATAAGGTTCTTTGAACTGAACACAGTGGCCTAAATTGCATTTTTTAGAGTCTGTGCCCAATTACAGCTGAAGCATGGATAGTTTTGTCTGCATTCCTTGCCAACCAGGTACATCACCCCATATGTTCACATTTTTTCATACACGTGACCTTTTCAGATAAAATTAGGATACGAATTAG
>CALQYR020004110.1:0-30749 GCA_943334845.2 Auanema sp. JU1783 | reverse complement strand
TATTCAATTAAAATTTTTATTTCTCTCACCCCTCTCTCTCTCTCTCTCTCTCTCTCTCTCTCTCTCTCTCTCTCTCTCTCTCTCTCTCTCTCTCTTTCTACTAGCAAGTTATCTGCTTTTTATGAACTCTCTGAAACTTTCCATCCTTTTTTTTCCAAATGAGAGTTATTTCTGGACTTTTGACCGATTCTCTCTCTGACATTTCCATATATTTCCTGTGTAGAAGAGCATTTGAAGTCTTTTGATGAAACTTTTTTTCTCCGCCAAGCTTTTGCCATAAAATTTGAATGATTTCTGTAGTTTTCCGCTAACACTAGGTTGACTCGTTCCCATTATTCGAATTCGAACGTTTATCCATCTATCGGTGAAGGATCTTGAAGAAACTCCTGAGGAAAAAAGAAAAATGCTTGACATGTTTATCATTCATTCAAAACTTATACGAGTTCTGCTTTTTTACGTTTATATAGAGTCAGACTAGAAAAGTTTCGTATGCAACCGCTTAACGTCTAACTCATTTTGTAAATGAAAACGTAGTAGGCTGAATTTCACGTAAAATAGAGTTGTTCGGACTTTGGAATTATTTTCGGCACGTATCATATTTTTTATACTTTTGTTTATTTATGTAATGTATAGTTATAGTTGTCATGAAAAGCTTAGAAGTAGATATATTGACTCAATAATTTGCTCAGTTGATTGACTCCTCTTTTCTTTAGACGTTTGTGTCTGGGACAGTTGACTGAGACACGTCCTCCCCTTCTATGTACTGTTGACATAGGTTTCCGATGACCTCAGTGTCTTCAGGCTGGACAAAGTCTCTGTTCAGACCTTCTTCTCCTTCTTCTTCTTCTTCTTTTTCTTCTTTTTCCTTCTTCTTCTTATTCAACTCTCTTTCTCGCCTCTTCATAGCCCTCTATCAAATATTTCGTCGTTCTTCTCTTTCATCTGACGTTAAGAATCGGGGTTAGAGGAAGGAATAACAAGTTGTCACAAAATGTTTTGTATATATATATATATATATATATTATATATATATATATATATATATATATTGCAAACATTTGATAAGCTGAAGAAAATGCTGAAAGGTGCTGTTCTAACACCTGGTACAAGTTTCCTTTTCTTAGAATCATCAGGAGTATCATCATTCATTCTTCTTCCTTCTTCAAAGTTTTTTATTGAATTATTGTATTTTTGAGCTAAAATAATATTTTCCACAACTGACATTTACTTTTCTTGCGTTTTGGCTGTGAATGTCCGAGAAAGCTCCGATATGCAGTTGTTTTTATAACCTATACTCGGAGCAATATCACAAGAAATTCAACAGATTTCTTATAGATGAAATGTTTTTTTTCATTTGTTTTTTCATTTTTATTCGTTTGTTTTGAAGAGATTTCTTCATAATTTCCCTATTGGCTGCAGCTTCATCCTTAATGGGGCTTTTTGTCAAAAGCAGTTGGGGGTATATGTTGACTGAGTTTGTCTCCTTCTTTTTCAAAGTTTCATTTAATTTTTGACAAGTTACAGCATTTGTAATAGTTTATTGTGATGATGTAAGATATGACCTCGAAAGATAACGGGATATTCCACTGTCCCTACTATCCCGACAGTCGGGAGGGACAGCTAACCACCAACAACACAGGCATAACATCCCTATCCCTTTTCCGGATGGAAACAGTTTTCTCTCTCTCTCTCTTTCTGTACTTCTCTCTCTATTTTGTCCTCTGAAACTCCACATACCTTTCTTGCTTCAGATTTTCATTTGTATCTTCTTGACCTTATGTGATAGTTTTCTCTCTTTTTATTTTAATTAACTTGTGACTGAGAAAATAGCCCCCAAACTAACTCATTCCAAAGAATGTTGTCAGCATGAGAAACTTCTTTACAAAGTATATGAAGGTGCTTTCCGTTACTACCTTCACCTTCAAAAGGAGGAAGGAAAGACAAGGATTGTTAAAACAATTTTCTTTCTAAAATTATTCTTTTTAACCTCATTACCTCGATCGTGACAGTTTCGTGAAAGAAAAGAAGAGGTAGAGAAGAAAAATATTTTCCATACACGTTTCCATCTTTCTTCGAATGTTTCACATCTTATTCTAATTTTGCTTTTCGTGTTCTCCTTTTGCGTACATTTATTCTAGTAAATGTAGTATGTATGTTGTTAAACTTAACATTAAGTATCTTTTGCCTTCATTCTTCATATATAGAAGAAACTTTCTCATTTTTATATCTCGAACTCGCTTGTAATTATTCGCGTAGGAGTAACTTTTTATGATCTTTTGATTTTTCTCTTCCTCGGCAATTAATCATTTTGTTTTTTGAAAGTTCTTTCTTGCAAAGCGCTTTTTTGTTTCCTTTTTTCGATCTTCAAGCCTCAGGGAATAATTCTGTTCAGACTGTGAGAACAGTGAAAGGACAAAGGCTTTCTATTGAATTGAATTTGAAGTTTCTTTCTATTTTAAAACGAAAATTCAAAGCAGTTTAATCCATATCATATTGATCTCAAATAATTTCTCAAACCGTTCATACTTTCTTGAATTCTCATGAAACTCCGACAACATCACTTTGGGTTATATGCTTGACCTGGCTATTCGAGCATTGCAAGCTTCTTCTCTTGTTTTCTCTCTCTGAGGTTTCATCTCTTTTCCCTTGTCTTATTCTAACTTTCTTCTCTCCATTTACTTCTTTCAATCATCTTTGTCCTTATTTGTCCTCATTCTTCGGTAAATAATAATTGGCGTCTCTCACTATACTTGATAGCTTTTCAATCAATCTTCCATCTGAAAGCATGATGGATAAACGCTACAAGAACATTATGGTTTCACTTATGATTCTTCGTTTTTATTGACTCTCACTTCTTTTTCATTTCGTCTTTCGGACCCTTGTGAGTTTGTCATTATCCGCGTGAGCACTTCGTTCACTTCTTTTTTGTTAAGCCTTCACACGTTTCTGTCAACAGTTTGTCGCTTTTCTTCCTTCTATCATCTATACTTAGTCTCTGCGATTTTTGCTTTTCAAGTGATTCTTTCTTTTTCCTTGAGCTGACCGGAAATGGCAACTAATAGACATCATAGAAAACTGAGTCCAATTTTCCAAAAGAGTGGCAAAATTCTACAAGTCCGTTGTTTCATCTTGTTTCTACTTCATTGGCAAATCTGTTCGGAACAAGAAAAGCTTATGAGAAGCGTGACGTAAAGAGATTTGTAAAGATGAAGAAGTATGTTGGAGGTGAACAGATGAAGGAGACAGCTGGGATGGAGGCAAATGTTCGTCGTCGCAAATCGGTCGCTCGTTAATCATAATTCGTCCTTGGACTCGCTCCTTCATTTCCTTTTGTGGTTAGATGAATAACATCCCCAGCGAGGGGAACACCGTCGTCGTCTTCGCCGTTGATGACGCCGTCATGAAATATCAAAATGCTGATGACAAGCTAATATTTGTCATTCGGTAGTATTCATCCAAATAACAATATTGTTTACAAAAAAAAATTTCCATGAAGGTTCTTTATGGCCCGGATCGAAACGAGTGTGCTCCGAATAAGGAGAAGCTTCTTGTATTTCCTTTCTTATGATGCGAAAAGTCAAATATTGTTGAAAACTACGCGTGTTTCGATATTTGAAAAGACAAAAGACTAAATTATTCTTCTCGAGCCTCATTTTATTTTTCAAAAGAAGCATCTTCTTTTTTTTTGAAAAAAGTTGTGTAGGAGGATGAGCAGAATACTTTTTTTGACGTCATCTACGGCGACAACTCATTATGTGAATGAAAAAATGTTTCATAAATAGAAATGTTCATATTCAAATTATTTGACATACAACTGAAACATTTAAACAATTAATAACGTAATGAGAGCCAATAGAGGAAAACAAAAAAATTATTTCGGCGATTTATGGTGACCGGAATATGATTGTTCGCAACCACTTTCAATATTTCTCAGATATTGACTAGAACTCTCTCCTTGCTCATCCGTTTAGCTGCTGCATTTTAATGTCAATCGTGTTCCTCCGATTAGGGAATACTGTTCAAGAAATGATTTTTCATAGAAAGAATGTATGTCTAGTAGAATTCTTCCATTAACATTTACACTTCAAAAATTGGGCAAGTATCGAGTGAGCTGATTTTCTTTTTTTCAATTGCATCATAATCGACTTTTTCGCGCCGTTATATCTTTCAAATAATCAAAAATGATCGTTTGGTACTATTTATACAAAATAATCGACCGTTATTTCCAATGAATTATGAGCCATCTGAGACGAGTTCTTTTAGTTTGAATTTTCTTTACCTAAAGGATCAATCAATCATCGATTTCTGCATTTTATTATTTGAATTTGAGAAAGCGCTTCTTCC
The DNA here is from genome assembly GCA_943334845.2 of Auanema sp. JU1783. NCBI lineage: Eukaryota > Metazoa > Nematoda > Chromadorea > Rhabditida > Rhabditidae > Auanema > Auanema sp. JU1783. The sequence goes on along the minus strand of CALQYR020004110.1, from coordinate 26,405 downwards.
TTTTATAAAAATATATTTGTTATATTTCTCTTTTTCCCGGGCACACCCCTCACACGCGTTCATGAACTCTATTATTGAACGATTTCCTATTTTGATTTCTACTCAGATCCCTTTTTCCACACTGATGCTATGTGAAGTTTTCATCCTAATCTTAGTAAGCCCATATAGTAATTGTAGTTCTTTACGAGTGAATTTGAGGTGAGAGAGAAGTATGAAAAAGATCGACAGATTCTACAGGCAAAAGCATCATAGGGCGATTTCAAGACTTTCCCACATTCTGATTGATGTTGAAAGACCAGATGTGACGAAGACCATCATGAACCTCACACTTTCACTCCATTGAAACCGTATGGCATTTTCCATTAACTCGTTTCTTCTCATCTTCTCATTACCTTCTCTGGATCTCAATTCTTCTTTGTCTCCTCCTGCTGACAAATCCTTTTATTAACTAATTTTCATTATTTCCAACCTCATTTCGTCTTCTTTCGCACTAAACACCTTATTATCATCTGTTTTTTAGCATTGAGGTTGTTCTGATTGAAATTTATTTATTTGTAGTCTATTGGATCAAACCAGTTATTGAACAGTTTCATCTACATCTCACCTTATCTGTTTTATAAATGAACCATTTGCTCCCTCTTTGTGTTCCATGTAACCACTCTCGTTTTCCTTCCCCCTCATTTACTTTTCTTTCTTAATATTTAACAACTTTGAAAGAATTTCGCTTTCAATATCTCTAAAAAGGTTATGTTCATAAAGAAGTTCTCACATCTGTACCAACAACTTCCATATCAACCAAGTTTCTTCTCTTTGTTTGTTCTGAAATAACCTTAAAGAACTCTATGAGCCATTTTTCGAACCTTTCTATTGTTTTTTTTCGTTTTGTTCTCGATTCTCTACTTATTTTGTTTTCAAATGTTGAAAGTCCCTCATTAAAATCCGAGAACCTGTACTGATTCTTATCGAGCTACATTCCAACACCTTGCGATACTCCCTGAGGCACTACTCTACTACACTACCTTGTTCAAATTTCTAACAATTTTCTATTACTTATGAAGCATCTTTTTGATTAGGTATTTCATTTTTCTGGTTTGCTTGAATCTATTCATTTTAAGAAATCGAAGCTCCTGCTTTTTCATATCATTCAAATTACACATATAAATGAACGTTACTTGGACGATATATGTTATCCGTTTATGTCATCTTCATTTCTCTTTCCGTATCATCGTCATCGCCATCGTCGTCGTGTGGATTGGGTTTTCAATCTTTTGCTAATGTTCCATTGAATTTCCATTTCATATCTTCTTTTTCTTTCTTAACTATCGCTAAGACTTCATTCAATTGTACCTTCTCTACTCGCAAGTCTGTGTTTCTCTCTTCTTCATTCATTTCTCCCATGCAATCCCTTACCCCACCTCCTGTACATTTCATATCTTCCACAAGATATTACGCATACAAACATCATCTTGTTTGTACCCTTTCCAAACTCTTCGTTTCCCCATCATTTTTAACGCTTTTCATAATTGTCATTGATCCGGAAAAAAACCAAGAGTAATTCTGACCCGCTGCAATTTTCATGCCAAATAAAGCCGATCCTTACCGCATCCAGCTTGTTTGTCTGATGCTTTGACATCCGATTTCTCTATTTTTATCGTTGAACCTAACCTTTTTCCGTTCTTCGTTCTTTTCTCTGAGATACTTTTGTTGTTGAGAAACAGAACTTGAGCTAGTCCATCTCTTTTCTTCCAGTCGAATGGTCGAGCTTTGTGATTTTTGTTGATCTTCTCCATTCATTTCAAATGAGAAAGATGAATGGTTCCTTATTTTCTCTTACCTTTTGTGATCGAATTATTTAGCTTCTCAATTCTAATTCTATTCCTCTCATGTGTTTGACGTCAATTAACCTTTTTCATAAACCATTATAGACATCTGAGCTTCACAAATTGACAAGCAACCGGAACAATCATCAGTATCTTCTTAGTCGCTTCATTCCTCTAATGGCGTCTCGAATACCTCAACTAGCTTCATCGTTTTTGTCGAAACTGGATTTTTTTTTCTTGTTGCTCCTAGCTTTTCGTTTACTTTCCCTCTACGTATTTATAACTTTAACGTTCCTAAGGTGTACCAAATCTCCCAATCGATTGTTTGAACGGGAACAGAATATTCAATCGATAGAAATAGTTCAACTATTCGTTTTATGCTAATTCAAAACTTTTATGCTAATTAGCGGCAAATTCCTTGGCAACCATTTCACGTGAAGTTCATTTCAACATGCACGCGCACTGAGATTGGTTCATAAACAGTTTTGTCTAATTATCATTTATCTATCTACCTTTACTCAACTCGTCTTATATTTGGTTTTTATTTCGTTTCATTTTCTACTTGATCTCTTCTTCAATTATTTCGTATTCATTTTATCATTTCTTAAAATCTTCAATGCTTTCAGAGAAAAAATTTCGTCACGCTTCCCCTACATTCGTCTATCAATTGATCTCCAGAAGTAAACCCAGACAGGTTAGTTCATTTTTAATTTTTATAAAAAATGATATTTGCCTTGTTCCTATCTTTCTTATCGTCCTCAAAGAAGTTATTCGGAACTTTGATTTCGTATAAATACATACATTGGACTGTACTTTCAATGAAAATTTGTCTTTTTCATTTCACTCAAAAGTTCTGTCCTTTGTTAATAATTTGTGAGGCAATTTTTAGAAATTTGATTTCACATCTAATCTGTTTTGTATTGTTATTTGTATTACGTATATGAGTTCAACATGAATTCATTTCTGGCTTCAATCATCATCTCCTTTTTTGTTTTCCTTTCGCTCTTTTCCATATCGGCTACGCAAGCTATAATACCTTTCGGCAAGTTTCAAAGTCGTTTAAGCTTTTTTTGAACCCATTATATTAAAATAATTAATTAGTTGGCTAAGAGAAAGTAAGAGAAAGCGAGTTTGCTAGAACTATTTGACTCATTCAATCATTTTCTTCGAAACCATGTTATTTCTCAGAAATTCATAGCTTTACTAGAAATCATGTAGTTTAAAGAAGGAAATGATCACTTGTACGACCTAAAAAAGTTGATAGAGAAAGCGTAGATGAAGTATATTCCTTTGTAATATCTTTCAATTGATATTCTCACTGAGTTCGTAGAATATTTATTGTATAAATGAAGTAACTTGTACAATATTCATCTTACGAAAGGAACGAGAAGTGAAAGAGAAAGACAGAAATAAATCGAGAAATCTGAATCTGTTTCCCTCGAAGAATATTATTTTCCTATCATCGGAACGGTAGTGAACTAATCAGAATTGAAGAATAGTTTATCTGGATTATAATTGTGTTTTAACTAATTTAATTCAGTTAATTTTTGTCTTTCTTCTGTCTAATTCTCATTGACAGCTAAAACGAGGACGAAATGTCCCGAGTATCTGAAGATATATTGAAAACAAACCAGCGATGATGTGGAGATTGATGATATTCTTTATTGAAATATTACTTTTTCCTTATTTGTATTGTTAGTATTATGAACTAACTGACAAGTAGAGAATATTCTGAAAATATTTTCCATGACAAGGGCAAGCGAAAACTCTTTTTTTTTGTCTCAGACCTCTTCCATCTTTCACTGCCTTAGGACATTTTATCAATGATGTTCAAGCGTTGAAGTCTATCAATAAACTTTAAGCTTGATCATTTATATGAATAGTTGAATTGGGAAAAGGAAATAAGTGCTTGAGCTGAATGAACGGAAAGAAATCAAAAAGCTTTAAAAGTTCAAGCAAGTACTAGCCGTTCTTCTTTGAAAATGAATGCAAGTAGGTTTCGCATTCTACATTCTCATCCCTTCCTCTCTTTCTCTCTTTCTCCCCTTTTTTCTTTCCTGCTCTTTCTATCAGCTGCTCCCTCCTTATGTTTTTATCCTTTATTTTGTGTTTTATGCGTCAGAAAGAAGAAGATTTCTGTCTCTGTTGGGCTAAAATCCCAGGAAAGATGTTGTATTGAGTGAAAAACATCAACAGAAAATAAACAGAAAATTTCTTGCACGAATCAAATTTACAAATAGAAACCAAAAGAAGTTGCTGAATAAGAGATGGTTTGTTTATCTGTTTTGATACAAAACATGTATCTTAATATAAACGGATAATCATTGAATTCGTCTTTACAAATTCTTATTTTTGTTTTTTACTCATCAAGGGTGTTCCGTTTGGCAATCTGAAACTTGTGAGACTTAACCATCTATTTAACTGACGAAGCTAGATGCTTGCCTTGATAAATAATCTTGAAGAACATTCTGGAGCAAATGATCACTTTTAACCATTCCATTATTGTTCTGTTTTTGTTTTGTTTTTTCCGTTTGCTGGGGCAGCATACAGCTAAGATAGAAAAAGAAGAAAAAAACAGTTGGAGAACGAAATTCTACTTTAATAAGATTTGGACAGATTGTTTTTTGATACTTAGTTCATGTTGGGATTCATGCTGGACTAGGTCAGATGCAAATTCAATTTTGAATGCCAACAGTTGGGAACGTGGTCCAACAGTTTAAGCTCAATTAGAAGAATTGTGTATATGTTTGGAAGCTTTCTTGAATTCCTTTTATATCTTTGTCATCATTGCTCTCTTCTTTCCTTTTTTTTCAATTCCATCTTACTGACGTCGTCTGCTTTATCTTCTCTGACTTTTCTTTTCTTCTTACTCTTTCTTTTTCTTGATGGCAACAGAGGAAATGCCAGAAGAGAAGAACCAGAAGTTGGAGACAAAGTAGAGTGTGAACAGGAGAAGCATCCGCTGACAATACAGAGCCTTGCTTGCTTTAGAATATTTTGGGTTTAGTCGCCTAAGATATTTGACTGTGGCTGTTTCAGCACTCTCTGGTAATTGACTGTTCCAATTCATCAAGAAAATATATTTCACTTCAATACATCTACACTATGATCTACCTTCCATTACTCATTCACTGAGATAAAAATCAGCTTCGAAGATACATCTTTGGCTAGACAAAGCGATATTCGCCCCCTGGGCATAGTTGAATTTGCCGGAAATTTCTAAAAGCCGTTTGATTTAACGGAGAGAAAGTTTTCTACAAAATCTTTGCCGAAGCTTCTACATCAGGATAGTTGCCAGGATAGAGAGTGTATAAATATCTTTATATAAATATATTCATTTATATAATAAGAAACAATTTTTAATCACGAAGCTCCATCATTTTACCCTGAAGGAACTTACTCTCGTCTTTCTTTATTCACTCGTAGCAGCCGCCAAGCTGCCAGAATAAGCTTTTGCGTTCAAGAAGTTGCACCAAGCTCTGCCATTGTCTCATTTTGAGCAGGCCAGTCTTCTTGTTTCGTCTAAGTTTTTGGAATAAATCCAAGCGGCTACATTCCTAATTATCATCATCATCTGTTTATTGGAAGCCGAAGAAGAGACTGAAAAAGTTAAAGACGAAGCCTGCAACTGCTAACCGTTGAAGTTTCTTGGAACATACTATTGGTTGGAGAAAATACTTGTGGCAGTGTTCTCTTTATTTTATTTTATTATTCCGTCAGCATTTTTTGTTCATAAAACATGAGGATGCTCTATAAACGCAACTGCTCACAAGGGTAAGAAGCAGCTTCTGCTCATATAGAATTAAAAAGCATTTCATTACCGTTTTATCTTTCGGCATAAGCATATGTTTCTTCTTCATTTTTGGTGAATTTCTCTTCTTTAGGGCTCGTTATAGGTTCTTCCGAATCTATAATTTTGCTTCCGTTCTTTTGAATACGAGCTTCTGAGTGCTGGTTCTTCCGTTTTTTTCGCATTTTCATCAAATCTTCTTCCTTTTCACACTCATTTAAGCTTAAGAAAAAGAAAATTTTTTGTTCGAACTTCGAAGGAAAGGATCATTTCCTCTTTTTTCATTTTTCTATTTCTCTGATTTTACAACGTTGAATACACTGAGAGAGCTAAGTTGACAAGAAGTTTTTATTTTGTTATTTACAAATTATATTCGGAAGAGTTCATACAATCAGTCTTAATTATGAATTTTATAAAGTATAGCATTAGGTTGATAGATAATCCAACTTTTCTTTTTTTACTTTCTCATTTGTTTTCGGCAACTATCTTGTGTTGTTTCCAAAATATAAAAACTCCTTTTTTGCTTTTCTTCTTTCTCCCTCTTTCTCTTTTTCTTTTTTTTGAGTTCTCTTCTCTTCTTTGTCGGAACTTTAATGAAGACGATGTCTATTGTCTCATTCCAGAATTTTTTTTTATTTTAATTTCTCTTCTGTTTGTTTCATATTCATTAACTTTTAATATTTTGAGTAACTTTGACATTTTGGAAATTATTTGAATGGATGTTTATGGAATATAACAAATTACTGGAACAATGTCTAGGAAGATTAGTACCTCACATAATATCAGAAGACCAAAAAGCTATTCACTTCGAAATGAAAGCAAATAGTAATTGAAATATACACTTATTTTAAGAAACAAAAAAAATAAAGAAAAAGACAACAATTCATTAATTTTTATTATATAATTTAATTATCCATTTATAGTTGTCTACGGGAGCATCTTCCTTTATCACGATTTCGCCGGCCTTCGTTGCCGGCTATTCCACAAGAAGATATTCTGGAGATGACATCTACATCAATTGGTCATCAACGAGGTCGACGACCGTCTCTAGCAGATTGGAATGATGCTATGGTAAGTTTTACATTTTTCAATTTCGAAATTTCGTGGTGAGGTATTCTACAGTGAGAGAAGGAAGAGAGAATATTGAAAATAGCTCCAACGATTAAGTGAAGCAAAAGCTGATAAAAGATAGAGAATGTGTGTGTTCATGAGAGTGATGAGCTTGGAACACATGTCTATATGAGAATATTGCTTCATTCAATCTAAAGATATTTGCTTTTCTTTTTTTGATCACGTGTAAGAACAACTTGAAGTGCTTTGAATGGAGAAATGAGAGTTTACTAACCTCAAAATGAAAAAGCAGCTAAGCTTTCTGAATGAAATGAAAGGAAAATAAAGGAAAGACATAGTTGATATGAATAATATGAAACTTGAAAGCGAAGATTTCTTGGAAATGATTCATTTTTTCTGAGAAAATGTTATGAAGCATCTTTGTTTATTCGGCAACGTCTTATTAAAGTTGCTTTTGCTATTTTCATTTTGAGGATTTATGAACTTATCTCTCGAACCTAGCGACATGGAGTTTTCTTGTTTTCGTGAGAATTAAATAGAATGGAAGGAAAGCAAGGTTTTCTGCCTGAGGGGCGGTATTCGTCAGTTTAAAATGATCAATTATCTAGTTGATTCGTTTTTTCTTATTCCTTTTGATCATTTCCCCCCTTTTAGATTTCAAGTAAACTTTGCGTTTGCCTGCTTTACCACTTATGAACGTTCAGAACGGTTGCTTCTTATAATCACTGTCTTCTTCTTCTTCTCCCTTGTGCATTCTAATTCGTTTTTTTGGTGTTCATGCAGAATAGTTCTGCTCTTTCCATTCTCAACTTCTTCATCAATTATTAAAAAGAATTTATGGAAGAGCCGTAACGCTGATGATCCTCTCAATGGAAAGATGATGCTATTTACATATATAGAATTTTGATGATTTCCATCATGAACTGGCGAATTCAAGTTTTCCCATAACGTTCAGCCCTTCATCAGGAACAAAGGCAAAGTTCGTTCATTTTTGCAACAGATCCTGAGATGTAATATGAGCTATAATTTGCTCATGTCTTTATTCAACTTTGTGTTTTTTTAATACTGAAATACAATGAAGAACAATGTTATTACAATGAGATGACTCAAAAACTTCCTTCCTTCGTCCTTTTTTCATAAAAGTTGGAAGGTTTTTGACACGTCATCTTCCGATCTGCTTCCTTAAAGTTTTCGCAACGTTCTTTCACTATTTTTTTTTGTTTTGTTTTGTGATTATCTTCTCTTGCCGGACACGTCTGGCCAGTTGTTGTTGAGAAGCACGGCCTTGTAAATATGAGTGAAGATGAAGTTGTGAAGAAGAGCAACAAGCTTCCTCCAAATTCCTAGTCGTTTACTCAGCCTCTTTTTGTTCTTTTATCAATTCTCTCTATATCATGCACTATTTGCTAATTATCTCAAGTGTTTTATCGAACGAAATTATTCATATAAGTTCGTTCTTCTCCTTTTTATTCTGTTCAAATCATTTTTAAAAGAAGGACATAGAAACCTGCCTCTTTTGACCGTCTCATCTTCATTTCACCTTATGTTTTACAATCTTTCTCGTTTTTTTGTCTTCTCCTTATATAAACATGATAGAAGATGATAAATGATTAAGGTTACTCTAAGAACATCAGTAGCTTCATCATGGTCTCCAATGAATTTTAGAAGAAATAATTCTTTTTTTTTGCATTTTGCGGTCAATTATTTCAATTCAGTCTCATTTCCTTTTAATGTTGTTTCTCTGTTCAATTATCGCTTGTTCAGTATCTCTGCTTATTTATGATTCACTTTTTTATTATCATTTTTGTAACTTTCTTTTTGTGTGCTTCTGATTTCATAGAAAAAAAAAACTTTCATCGACAAAATTTACGATTTTTCACAATTCTTCTTTCTCTCTTTGTTATTGTGTGATACCAAATAGTAACCTTGCATCTTTTAGAGAAGCTTGCTTTGATTCACTTGTTAAGGGCACGAATACTTTATAGACATTTATCCATTTGATCTACTGCTCTCTATTCCTCGTTTCCAAGCAGCCGGTTTTTCTATACATTCTAATCAATTTGCCTTTGAAGATTTTTTTTGCTGCTGTAAAACAGCTAATCTGCTTTTTTGAAAGAAAAAAGTGAAAGATTGCTTGTTAATTGTTATCAGCGCTAAGCTTGTGATGCCTCATCGATGATCAGATTTTCCTTTGGAACAATCATCACAATGAGGCTTCCTTTGTTTTGCTTCAAAATCTTTTTTGAAACAATTTCTTTTTTGTTTCAATTCCGAAATGAGCGAAAAAGGAATATTATGAAGAATTTAATTGATGACAGTCTGCTCGCTCTCCTTCATTTCTCTGAGAAAAGTTAGAAAATTTGAATTAGATGAGCGGCAAGCGGCAGCTTTCTAGATACCTAATAAACTTGAAAATCAAGATGGATTCTATAGCTTCAGCAGATTTTTTTCAACAACAAAAAAAAAGTCTATTAGGCTTTTCTCTATTAGAACATACTCTTTCATTGAATAAAAAGATCTTCTTATCTTCATTACTATATAAATCTAAATTTGGGCAAGAAACTGTCAAACTCATCGAATTTAATAATCGAATTTATGATTCTATCTCAACTTAATGTTACTTGCTGGTTCATATACTCTTCCAATTCAATTATCTCTCATGTTTCTTCTCTTTCAGCTGATTATAGACTATAACCTATCTTTCATTTCTGGAAAATAGTTTCTTAACCTTTCCAAGCTCTTATTATCTATCCTTTTCAAACATCCAGTCACTATTTCAGTCTTTCTTTTGTTATTTCACTATTTTCTTTTGCCAATATACGGTTGCTGTTTCGTTTCTAGAAAAAGACTTTTTTTCATTTCTTAAAGACAAAACTACGGAAATCTGGTCTACGCATTTCCTTCAGCTGTATGCCATCGATGAAAAAGAAGTCGCTTGAGCGACAAAAACCAAACTCTGTATTGAGTGATTATTCCGTGAGTGCTTCGTGCTTTGAATACAACAAAAGTCATCAGATGTAAAATAATATTTCATTAAGACAGTTATGGAAAAGGGTGCAGAAAGATGAAGGGGGGGGGGGGGGATCAACATAATGTTCACTTTGTTGCTTTTTTTTACAAAATGAACTTAGGAAATTTGAACTCTGACACTCTAACGTGCAGAATACATGCTAGTGAACATGAAACAAATGAAAAATGATAAGATTGGAATGAGAGATGAGTGAGATATCATCAAATTCCCATTGAGGTCATGGATTTGTTTTGATAACTTTATGAGACCATAATCATATCTCAAAAATATATATAATAAATAGTTGATTACAAGACATTTTGACCTAATTTGAATATTTTCAATTAAAAACCAAAACTGGAATTAAGTGTGGGAGGAGAAGAGAAGGGCGCATTAAGAGGATATCACAAAATGATCAAAGCAGAAGCTTTTTGGTCTGTGATCTTCAACTATTTTTTTGCAAAAGCTGTGTTTTTCATTAAAATCTTACACTTTTTTTAATGAGAAATGTTAAAAGTTATAGTTTTAATTATATTGTATACTATAATCAATAACTTAACGAGGATTGAGAATGGAAAAATATTGATTTTACTTAAGTTTCTTTATAGTTTTTCGATTTTTTTTATTTCCAGAATCGTTACCATAGTGTGGACATAGATGCCGCTCCCAGCCAAAACTACATTTATGTCTCATTTCCGGTTAGTTTCATTTTTTCTTTTGTTTTCTTTGTTTTTTCTTCTTCCCTTTTCTCTATTGCAAAATGGAACACTTTGATCTAATCCTCTTGTAGTTCTTGAAGATGGAGATTTTTTTATTTCTCGTTACTTTATTATATTGTATTCCACATATAATTTAGTCACGCAGTAGACGAGCGTTATAATTGAAGAGCGAGTCCAACATTCGAAAGAATAGTCGTTCTTCATCACGTATCTTCCTCTCCCTTCTCTCTTATTGTTTACCTATCTATCTCCCCCCTCTCTCTATCTCTCCCTCTCTCTACTGTCATAGTGACCAGTTCAATTTTGAGCATAATTATTGCGTAGAGGCTATGTTGGAAAACAAGTTGGTCATTTGGCTGACAGATCCACCTCCCTTTCATCAGAACATTCATGCATTGCCTCTCTTCACCTAACCTTAATTCTCCTTTAGCAACTTTTGAAGGACAGGGTAATTGACTTCATATGTTATTTCGTTGAATATTGTGGTCTCGTTCATACTATTTAAGCTTCTTCGTTTGTAATCGTCATCAAGGAAAACGCAAACTTATCCATTTCCTATTTCGTTCTATGTTTTTGTACAAATGCTTCCGTGTAGTTTTGCTTTAGTTTTATTATTTTCACATCCACAAAAAAAACGTTCAATCATCCACCCTCACTATTAGAATACATTTACCAGTTTCTTATTTTTTTTGATTATTGTTAAAAAGGGGAAATATTCTATTCTAGCTTTATGAAAAAAAGGAAATCTCCTTTTGTTTCACAATTTTATTATTTTTAGTTTTGAAATTGCAAAAAGTCTGAAATTTGGACAAATTTGTTATAATGACGTGATGAGAATTGCTAACAGACGGGCTTCAAGAACAGCCATTTTCATTCATTTTCTTGCCTTTCTGTGAGAATTTCATTTTTTTTATGCACTTCTCATAAAAAATCTATTTGACTTTCAATCTCCCGTTTATGACGCCTCTTTACTCTTTTGAAGAATTACGCAATGTATTTGCTTCATAAACTTCTCTTCTCAATACTATTTGATTATATGTTAGACAGTTGTACTTATGTTTCATGAAAAAAACTAATTTTCCTATTCAGGAAAGCGATGATGGTGGTCAAGAAACAGCGTTGCTCGTTGAACCTGGGGTACCTCTCTATGAAGCTGTAGACGGTTGGTCAAGGTTCTGCTAGTTCTTATGATTCTATGGTTTAGGATTGCTTCGTTCGAAAGGAATGAATATTAACGATATGCAGTTTTATGTGGATAAAAGCAATACTCCGATTCCGGAAAGCTCTGACACTCGCTATCTTATTGGCCAGAAAGTCCTCATAAGAGGTTAGTTCATCCATCTTTATTTCCGTGAGTTCAATGAGAAAACAGTTGATGGGAATCCTCATTTTTTTTTTGGTTCTGCAAGTTGTTCTAACGAATTTTCCGTTGTTTTGATATCCGTTAATTTTATTTTCGCTCGTTCTCTTTGCTTCTGCTGTCCTAGCGCGCATTGTCGCTTTTCTAAAGATATTCTATATTATCTTTCTTACGTAGATTTAAGCCTTCGCAATACTGGTTTCTGATTCAGTGAAGGGACTCTCTAAAAAGAAATTGTTTCAAAGAACAGTGTTGTTAGTTGTTCTTGACGGAAAACATTCATCAAAAAATACTTTTTTCGCATTTTTTTTCTATTTTTGACATAATTCATATTGTCAATCACATGCTTTTGGACTTTGTCTTCTCCCTGGGCTTTTTTTGGGGTGATAATTCGTTATTTTTGCTCCTTGCAAAACAATGAATCATCCAATGTTGATGAGCTCGAATTTTTTCAATTTTCTTCTTCTCATCTTCTCAACCCTGCGACGGTTCAACCATAATTCAAGAGGATATATGTGATGAATTATTCCATGTTGAAAACCCACGAAAAGTGTCAAATTAATCTTGAAAATGTGAAAATAACAATCCCCGTATCTGCCAAGCCCATCACATTCATTGTCGACATGAAAATGTTTTCAAAAATATTTCAATGCTCATAACCGCTATGTGAAGTTGGAATGATGTCAATATGAGTACTATCAACTCATTTGCCTGTCATTTTGCTAGGCTAATCCGGATATGAGTTGGTCTTGTCAAATGGACACTGAAATCGCTCAAATTTGAAACCGGTCGATCTGTTAGTCGTTTCATCTGTTCGATAGTTTTGCTGTCTAAAACGAACTCAAAAAGTGATAGGAACTATAATGACGAAGAAGAAAGAGAGACAGGAGAAATTGCAAGAACAGAATTTTGAGATTGACTCGAGAGAGATCAGTCAACTTCAAAACATTTATTAGAGAGCTAATGTCTTTTAAATGTTATCTTTTGGGCCAAGAATTTTAGAAATCCAAAAAGATATAAGCATGTGTGAGAGAAAAGTGGAAGAGATGAATGAACATGAGCCTTGAATGAGCTCATGAAGTCGCACAAGTAGATCTATGCAATCGAAGTTACTTACAAGGAAGGAGAAACTAAATTGAAATAGAACCAAGGACTTCTAAACTCTGTGAGAGTTTCTTTTTCTATGTGCTCTTTGAGATGCTCAGAAGACGATCACTATGATCAGGTGTTGTTCTGAAGTTTGTCCAAAGTTCCATAATTAAGCTGGCGCTGTAACATGAGTGTCATTCATGAAATGAGTTCGTAAAGCCAACTATGAACTGAGTTGTCATGTTGTCAATAGTCCCGGCCATTTCAAAGTTCTATTATGCGTTCTGGTCTTTCATATCTTCTCGAATTCTCCGTAAAGCTGTCATAGATGCTCGGTTCAGACAGAGATCCCATCAGCCGGATCAGCTATGATGTGTGTTCCTAAACGAAATCTAAGACGATTTTTGTACAAAATATGAATAGATTTCTATTTCCCACTTTTCTTTTTTTGAATCAATTAAATCTTTTCGAAGAAGAACAGCTGTGTTTATTGGATTCTTCAATTAGTTTACCTAATTGTTGAGAAGAAATAATTTTGTGAAAGATTCGTTTGGTCGTTTTTCTTGTTGTCAGATGTCTCTCTTCTACATGCCATCGTCTCTTCTATCTTTTTCCTCTATTTTTTATTTATTTACGGTGGTCTTCTTCTTTTCTTCCTTTTATCATTACTCTTCACTTATGTTTTGTTTCTTGAAAGAAATATGATTTTTCCTGAGTCAAAATAATGACGAAGTTGAGCTTATGTCGTCGGGAAAGTTGAAAGTCGAAATCTGCAAAAGAAACAAGCTGTTCATGTTTTTTCTTTCATATTTCAATAGTCTGCTGTTCTGCTTCTGATCTTTCTCTGTTTATTTCTCTCCTTTTACATTCTGCTTTTATGATGTGTTGAAGAGCGTTTTAAACGTTTTTCGTCAATTCAATTCTACCCCTCCACAACTCGTATGCTCATCACCAAACCTTCCTTTATATGTTATGTGATTATCTTCGGTATTTTACGATTTACGAGCTCCTCTGTATTTTTGAAAATACTCTTTGATTTATCGTTTTTTTCCTGAGTTTGAAATAATATAAATTTTTTGGAAGGGGGTTGGGCTGAATGTTAACTTACGCAGGAGAGTAGAAGGAGAATGAAATGCGAAAAGAGAATAGAAGATTGAAAGACCGGCACGGGAGAACAGATGGATTACAGGGAATAACGATTTTTTTCCGTTTTCGGTTCAGAATTCTAAGCTTGTTGAGTTGCTCCTTTTATGGCTTGAAACATCCTCAAAATCATTTGTTTGTTGACCAATTTTAATATTTTTTAGCTCATTTTTGCTTCTTGATGTGCTTGTTTTCTTCGAATGATTGCTTCTTTCGGACTGAACAGCATCGAATGACAGAAAAATGCAAAAAAAAATTCTCTCTTTTTCTTACAATTGTGGCATTTTGAGTGTGAGAACTCATGGTTTTTCTGACTTGTAAGAGAAGGTAAACCCTTTTGGGTGGGCGGTCATCACACTTCATTGAAATGAAAGATTCTCATTTGAAAAAACTTCATTCGAATGAGGATTGTTTGGAGTTCCGATAAAATAAGGAAAATCATATAGTAAAGAAACGAAGCTATGCGGATTTACACCTTCTTCGCGTAAATAACAAGAAGAGGATTCAATAGTATGAGGCGATGGATCAGAAATAAGAGATGAAATGAAACTGAATGAGTTTGACATATAAATTAAGAATTTTATAGTTTTCACTACAATTTGAATTATTAAATTTGTGAAAAAGGACAAATGTGAGATATAATCTGATTTTTGGCTTATTTTATACTTGAGATGAAACATGAGATATGCCCTATGGCTTATATGTTCATTCAACTTTTTGTTTTTCGTCTCAGATATTCTTCTTTCTAGTTTCGAAAAGAAGAAAGCAAAAGTTTCTTTGCCTTTCCGCCACTTGATAGTTGTTACTATTGTGTACTTCCTTGTTATAACTTAAATCATATCCGAGACCTCCCCGCTTTCTAATTTATGCAGTTTTCACATAGTTGTCTGAAAAAGATCCAACTTGGTTTTTGGACTTGAAAGTAGAGTAAAGCTTTAAAAAAGTGGAATAGAACATGCTTATATGCTAATTTTTTTTGAAAATTAGCTCTTTTTCTTCTTTTTTTTTTGTTGTAAAAGGCATTCGAAAATTATTTTCAACTGCTGAATTGTGTCGTCATCGCTTCGATTATGCTTAAATTAGCGCATGTTTCAAGCCTGTATGAGATTGAAGGGCGGATAGAAATGTGAAAAGTCGGTATTTCCTTTTTCGAAAATGATGGAAAGACTAATATTGGACAGCGTTCCTTTGTTTCTTCAGTTATTTTTAACTTGTTCAACGTTTCTTTCGGAAAACGTGAATCGTAGAAGATTACTTCGAAGAGAGAAGACTTGCTGACATCATCAACTTCTTTTCTTTTTTTCTTCTTTTTCCTGCTCACCTACTCTAACTTCTTCTCCTCTCATCCTCTTTCCACATTTCCTCTTTTTTTGTCGGTTGCAGAATTGAGGAGAAGTGAAAATGAGGTAGACTAAAATGAGATGAGAGAGACGAATCCTCTTGAAGGCTAGCTTCTAGCTAGTTTCCTTTCTTTCTATGCTTTAGTGAAGGTATTAATTTCTATACCTTCTTCAATTAAGGAACGTAAAGTTATGTAAATTACTCAAGCAGTTTTCACATTGTTGTATCCGCGTGAAGTTGGCGTACATTTTTATTTCAGAAACGTGTAGTAAAAGAACGGTTGATCTCTATTTTTTTCTCCTCTCATATCCTTCGCTCATTTCGATTTGTTTTCTCTTCATGAGCTCTATAACAACACGTTTAACAGTTTGTCTCTACCACACTCCACTTTTCTATGCAAAAAACTTTTTAGAATCGTTTTATGCGTAGGAATGTTATGTTGATTGGATTTCTTGATGGTTTAAATTTTCGATTCATCAGATTGCTTTGCCTTGTATGAGAGCACTGAGAATTTGTTTGTAAATTCTTGTCGATTGATTCATTCATTACAGTTCTTTCTTTTCGTTTTTTCTGTTTGTTGACATCTTCTTGAGTCAGGAAGTTTCCATGGAGACGAGCATCTGTAAAACCGATAGATTCTCTCATCTTCTCTGTTTTATCCTTCTTCAACCAATCATTTTCCGGAGTTCCTGAATTGATCGACCGAAAAAAAAAGATTTTTTATTCTTTTTCTCTGGTTCCATCTATCTTCGGCGTTAAGAGATAACAGAGAATTGATTGTGAGATAAATTAAAATATTGCAAGTTTATCTCCTTGTAATTGCCTAATTCTCAATTTGATTAATCAACGGCTTCCAACCTTGTTCCTCTTTCTACATACACGGCTTATATCGGATTAATTGTGTATGTTCGAATGGAAAAGTATATTTCACATACATAAAAATATACTTAGCTAAATATGACATGGACTCATGAATGATTCCCTATATCTTACCTACATTCACTCCGCCCTCTTCTTACATTTCTGAATTTAGTTCATTCCAATCGTCAGAATATCTTCTTTATTTTTGATAGTTGGCGATTTTTCTCGAGCCTCATATATTCTCAGCTTGAATAACCTCTCGAGCATTATCAACACAATTAAGACAACGTTTGGGAATCGATTATATTCTAACGGATAATCAGATAAACAATTTATTCCAAGTTGATTATCAGCTCATCGTTTCTGACGTCGTACAATCGTTTACTGCCGTCATATTCTTTCGCAAATTTTTTCGCTGCTTCTCTCCTTATTAGTATATTCTCTCATAATCTATCGAATGTGAAGAGAATTTACAAATTTGGCATTCAGTTCGAAGCTCACTAATTAAGGAAATTCACATATATTCTCAGCGATTCATATCTATCGTCCCCTCCTCCTCCCCAATAGCAATAAATATATTTTTTTAAAATATTCCTAATCTTCCTACTCATACTCGACGATCAGTAAAAAGAAGACAGAAAAGAAATCGACTGTTTATTTGATTCTGAACACCATTTGAACAATCAAGAGCAAACTGGTAGTTCCATCTTCTTAATTTTTTATTATTTTTTGCTGGATTTCAATCAGTTATGTGTGACGACGAAGTTCTTTTCTTCAGACGGAAACTTGGTAAGTCACAGGATTTCTGTTGCTCAGTTGTCTTTATTTCCACTTCGTTATCCTATCAGTTTTATTATTCGTGTTGAAGCTTTGTGAGATATTGTTTTGAATAGTTCCTTGCTTATAGCTATTCATTCGTTTGATCTGCTCTATCATACGTTGGCTTAGCTGTATTACCTACACTACGTGTAAAGTAGAAAAGTAAGGAACAAAAGATTTGGATTCATTCTTTGCTCATCAATTCATCAATTCCCTTGTATTTCAAATAACTTCTAATAACCTTTGGAACAAAAATTGTCTCAAATTAGGATGTAATAAGAGCTTTACGGAAGCTGTGGCGCAAGAATGACAAGAAAGAAGAGGAGCCTCTTTATTATATCCATAACTATTTCTAAAGACTCCTTAACATTATTTCGAGATCTGATTGACAGTTGAAAATTATAAAAAAACATTTCAATACTCGAAGAAAGATTATCATTCATTTGTTTTCATCAGCTAACACATGTAAGAAACATAGCTTGGAGAAAATCAAATGCAAATTTATTGGTGAAGTGGGAAGAAGGAAGGATAACTCAACAATTTCTTTCAGCTTTATCTTAATTGTACATATTTAAGCTGATTTAAAGACACCAATGATCGTTTGTTGGGGTGAATATCCGTTTTTGTGACAACAAATTGAGAGAAGAGTCACTGCTAAACCATTAAATTGCCATGAGAATCGTCTTACATTCACTTATATCATTCCGACCAAAAAAGAAACGTTCCGGTTTCTCACAAAAATGCCTCCTGTCGAACAACGAAAGAAACAATGACGACGTCATCACACGTCTGAAAGAGTTGAAACAGACAAACCAGACAGCTCAATCGGCTTTAACAAGGTGTTATCGTGCTTCCATCTTAATAATCGTTGTCGCTCTACTCTTTATTAGCTGTGGAAAAAATGTCTGGCACTCACCCTCTCACTTTCTATCTCCATCATACGATTGTCGAAAACTTTTACGTTCACTATTTCTTATTATTGTTTCCAACATGTTTGTTTCTAATCCGAAACTTTTTCGAATTTACTTGTTCATCATCATTCTCGTGGATACGTAAAATTTCTGTTAAAATTTTTTCATTATATACTTCCTTGTATATATTATTACTATTATTATCTGATTATATTGATAATAATTTTATTAGGAGAACCTTATCACTCTTTGACCTCTTTAAACAGCTTCTTCAGATTTTCTCGTTCAGTTGAAGTTCATAAAATCATTCTATTGCTTCTTTTTTTGTCTAACTAACTGACTTCATGGAAAAATCTCTTCTCTCATCACTTCTTCGCAGGAAAGAAAATTTATTGAATATTTTATGAATTAATGGTTATGGTTAATTTCTTCTTCATTCCATTATGTTTCGGAAAAATGTTTAGACTGCTGCTTTCCATGAATTCGGAATATTTGTTTCGTTCTCAAACGTTGCTCGATGATTCTTAGGTATTCCCTCTAGACAGAAATGCGATCAGTGTTCACCAATTTTTTTTTGATTCTATAAACTTATATTTTGAAGATTAAAACTTCATTTCCAAGATTCCGAGATTAGAATGATTCTGCTTTTCTTTGCTCTCCACATGTTTCACTTGTGTTCAATTTCTGATGAGAATATCAAATTGAAAAAGTCACATTTTGTCTAAAATTAATTTCTATGAAAAAAGTGTAAAATGGATATATTTATGACCATATGGGTGTGTATCCGAGCAAAGACATTGATTGTATCCAAGCTTTTCGTGTTCTCCTTGTTTTCAATTTGTCTGCTTCACTCGTCACAAATCCTTGTCTTTCTCTCTGCTTTCCAGTAGATATTTCAGTTTTCCTAGATGAGAAGTAACACATTCACTTATAATCACAATCCTGTTTCTTTTTCTTTGCAAAATAACATTAGATCTTAGACTCAATATTCCCTCCTTCCTCCTTCTCTTCTCCATTCTGTTCTTTAGTACTATCACTCTTCTTACTCATTCAATACTCAAAATACGTTATTACTTTTAGATGTTAACTAACTCATCTTCACAACTTATACTGACTCTCTGTATTTTCAAGCTTCTTTTAACTGCTTACTTTTTTTGAAACGGTTGAATAACGTAGTTTACAGACAACTTTTTACTTACAACGAAGTTTTATCAGATTGCTAATGTTTTTGTTCATGTTTGCCCGTATTGGTCTTAGATTAATCCTTATCGAAATTTTTGCACTCTTTGCTCTCACTGTTCTCTTTCATTTTATTTTTATTTGTCTCTTCAAATACGGAGGGTCTATTCGCTCTGTTCGCCTTCTAAATAATATTCTAATGTATTTATGTCGTTTTGATTCTACGTGAAAATGACGTGGGCGCCGATCTGACAGTCATTTCATATTTCATCTTGCAGAGCGAATAAGCGGTTGTCTTTTTTTTTCGCCCTATCCTTAAGTGTAGGAGGATAGTTTTCCTCGCTTTCTTGCCAGTTCCAATTCTTTTAATCATTTTGGACTTTATTATTTTCCTTTTCATAAACAAACTAGTAAATAATCGTATATGTATGATTGAAAACCAATAATGGAAAACAAATAGAAAATGAATAAAAAAATAGAAGAATGTTTGAGATTTATGCTCAAACTACTTCTCCATATTCTCCTATTTCCTTCTTTGAAATGTTTCATTGGTGGAAGAAAGATAAACTAAAAAAGAACTTGAAGTCTGTTCTAATCTAAATCTTCACCTCTTCTTGTATAGAATTTGGAGCAAACTTTCCAATGAATCTATCTAGATTGAGGATAAAACCTGAGCTCATTGAACTATAAAACTATATTATACTTGTATTACAATGAAGTGAGATCAATTATGTTATTCTAATAATTGCAGGACGTAGTGTGATGCGTGTTGGCTATCACAGCCGAAACACTCATTCTATGGATGAATCGCCGGGAGATCGTCCTAGCCGAAAAATGAGTGCAGAAGCAATCAGTCGAAAATCTTCGTTTGTTAACAGTCGACTAGTAAGCAAAGTTATAATTATATGAGTATAAATGAGATTCATTGCAGCTTTCAAAATCTCGACAACACTCAGAAAACAAATTGAACGGAAGCGACGATTTTTCAGAAGGAAGAAGCAATGATAGTTCAACTAAGTAAGATTATATGTGCCATGATTGTATTGAGCAATCTTTGAAAAGCAATACCTTGTTTCTTCTTGAACTCAGAGAATTATAATGATGATGTTATTACAGAGAAATAAATATGTTGGATGATGGAGCTTCTTGCTCTGAGATGTATCCGGACGATGGAGGAACCCGACGAGCTCGTTCATTGGCTTCCAGTCGAATCAGTCTATTCTTCGGAAAAGTACTTTGCTTATAATCAAATGTGTACGATATACGAGTAATTAAGGAAAAGAATGATCTTATAAATCGTTTGACGACTATGAAGGAAAACACCAACATTTCCCTACCATTCTTGGAATTAGAAGAACATTGGAAGATAATAGTTCAAAACAATCAAGATTTATCAAGAAGATGTATGGAACAGCAAGAAGCTATATGGGAATTAGTTACAACAGAATGTAGATATATTCAGGTATTGTATTATATTATTTTTTCTTCTTTCATAGTTGCAACCATTTTAGGTTTTAAAAAATATGGCCGATTTAAAAGAATATTTAAAAGAATTGCAAAGAAACGGGTTCCTGAAGTGAGTTTCATTTTCTTGCTCATGTAGTTTCTATTCTGATCACTCCCAATCAATTTCTTCTTCAATTGTTCTAATCCCCATCCATCACGTTCTTTTTATTTCCCAGACTTCTTTTCCTTTATATTTTGTATTTCTCACATTTTGCTTTTCAGAGATATTGCCGTAGAAAAAGTATTTCTTAATTATGACGAATTATTTGATAAACACAAGAGATTTTGGGAGAAAAACATTCTCCCCATGTTAGAACAGTCACGTACGAAAGGATGTCCGTTGAGCATTACGTATTTGAAGCCTATGTTTTCAACCATAATCTCTTGGGCTCATTACTACACAGCTTTCACCTCTTCACACAACGATTCTCTTCTTTATTTACAAAAGAAACAGAAAGATACTCATCTTTTTGCAGAATTTGTTTCGGTAAGATTCATTCATTCATAGTTTTTACCTAAACATATATTTCTTAATTAGTGGGCTGAATCTCAAGATAGTATGAGAAGACAGAAACTAAGTGACACGTTGACCATGCCAATGCAGAGATTAACCAGATACAGTCTATTATTAAAGGTAGGATTTCATTTATTCTTTTCTCAATGAGCTTAACACTTCACTAAAGGCTGTTCTGCGATCTTCTACTGAAACTCAGGAAAAAGAACTTGTTCAATCTTTGATTGACCAAGTCGAAGAAGCTACTCATATGTTAAATCTTGAAATGAATAACAACGATCTTCGTCATCAGTTAGAAGAAATTCGATCGCAAATTGACAGTTATGACTGTGTAGACCAAGATGAATTTGAAAAGGTTTTAGAATATTGACTATCAGTTTTTTATGATTTGTTTACTCTGAAGATCTTTTACGGACAACGATGCTGTCTTGATTTGGTTCATCCAATGCCATATTTTCCTCCGAACGTACAGGTTTACCGCCGTCTGTTTCATCGTGGCGAGTTGAAAATCCGAGAAGGAAAGCAAGGACCTAAGGTTTACTTGTTGAAAAAAGAAAGATTGTATCTTCAATTCGTTTTAGATGGAAATGTATTGTTTAGTCTTTACCGATATGTTCCTGATCTGCCGCAAAAAGGCAGATCGGTTACGGATTGCGAGGCCACCAATGCATTTGACAAGTTTGATATGTCATCCATTCCCTGATGGAAGTAAGTTTTTGAGTTTTGAAGTTTGTAAACGATTTCCTCTTTTCCTCGCATTTAAAATAGAATAATAAGTAAGAGAAACAAGCCCACTTTTGCGTCGATTATGGCTAAGATGAAACATTAAAGTGTCACAGGAACAAGTCACCTCCTTTCTTTTTTTCACGTGAAAAATATTTTTCTAAATGTGTATTACGTAAATATATTTGAGATAACCACTTTTTTCCAGCGGGATTCTATCTTTTGCACATGAATGTTTTTCATACATGCTCTCAACTCTACATGATGCACACTGGAGGTGTCGAAGAAACGAGAAAGTAACTTATTCTCTTCTTAAACTAATATTTTCCACTCAATCAGGTGGACGGAACTGTTGGGTATGGCGCGAGACGAGTTTCGACATTTACATCGAGCTTATACTCTTCCTCATGATTCCCCTATAGACGACTCAACAAGAGGGTACGAAACTTTCAGTTAATACTTATCATATTTCTTTGATCTTGTAGACCATTCTCTGGAGTAGCACAAAATTTGGCGAATATGTCAATTGTACATCGAAAGAGCAGTAGTATGGATTCGCAAACAGTTGCCATTGCTCACGCCCACGCTCATATGAATCGTTCGTTTTTCTTTTAGTTCAATAAAGTAATCGTGAAAGAATAGATATGCATAGGATGGGCACTGTATCTTCTACAGAACAGTTGAACCGCTACAATGATCGATTAGATTCTCCACAGCGGCTTCCACCGTTGCATAAACTGAGCGTTGCGAGCTGTGTAGCTAATCCATTAAGTACTAGTCGAAGCTCTGTTGACCTCCATATGGCTTTGGGTGCTGAAGCACAAACTGTTACTTTCACGGAAGATAGGCCTCGTTCGCGATCCAATTCTTCTGGCCCAGATATTGAAGGAGCAAAAAGTGTTTCCCGGAGCCCTTCACCATCAAGACGAACAGACTCACGGTTTGCTGAATAAATTTTTTTTGGTAATTTTCGAACTGTTTCTAGGGAAGTTAACACACCTGTTAATGGAATAGAAGAAAATCATAGCTCTCCGACACTTCTTGTGACGTCAGATGAAGATCCTCCTCCTCAAGGGCGTAGATTCGAAAAACGTTATCACACAGCAGATGCTATTGATATGAAACCAAAAGGTGCAGCAGTCGTTCAAGGTGGTATCCTTAAGCGATTTTCATGGAATCATGTCAGCTCGGCTATGGGAGCTAGCAGTAGGAGAATAACCGCAAAACTTGGAGAGGTATGCATTTGAATTATGAATGAATTGTTTTCACGTGTCTCAAGATTCAGCATAATCGACGTCATTCTCAAGCTTCCCAAACGTCAATTCATTCTGTTGCCGCTTCATCTGAATCTTTCGGAAGTTCAACATCTGGAATATCATCATCATCTGATGGCTGCCCATTAGATGTGAGTTACTTATTTGTAATTAAACTAAGATAAAACTAACTCAAACGTAGCATGTTTGTGTTTAATTCTTCCCATACTGCTTTTTTTTCGAGATAGAAACATTAGAATAATGATGTTTGCGTTGCTTGAGACTTACACCTTTAGATGAATAGAACACATATTTCAACCATAGCTGTCAACGAAAGTCCAAGCGAATCAACCATCAATATCAGCCTTGATTTAACAGAAGAATCGGATCAGGTAAAAATGCTTTTTGACTTTCCGAGCATACAATTATTTGCTTGAATGCCAGTTTAACAATAACACACAAGACTTTTTGGTGCACTCTTATCAAACTTGAACAACTGAAGTCCTGTTCTCTATGTCGATATTTCACAATTCACTTTGGTTTTACTATAACTTTCCTTTTTTTCTCCATATTTTGAAGGGTTTCCTTTCTTTTTCTTTCTCTAGTTTCAGTTTTCTGTACTTCCTGTTGCAAAAAAAAACAATTTTATTCGAAAAGTATATCAAACTTTTAACCTTATAAGCTTGGCTTCAGCCTGTTTGCTTGGAAACTCGTTCACCACCAGCTCCTCCGCTACCAGATGTTCCGCCACCTCCGCCGCCACCTATGCCGATAATATCTCAAGCTACACCTACATCAAGCTGCAAACAGCAAGAACTACTCAAGTTTATACTTGAAAACCAATTGGAGACATCGTCAGTTAACTAAAAATTCTCTTAATTTCATTCAATCAATTTGTTTGTAAGCATATTAGTTCAACTTATATTTTATGTTGCATACAATGAAATGCGATGTGTTTTCAAGAAATTGATCGAAAAGACAGACTTTTCCATTTTGTTGATACTTTAACAATTTTCAAAAAGTTTTCTTTCGTCAAAATAACTTATTTAACCGACAAAGTTGTCCATGTTTTGCAAGATGTTTAGCACCATGTCTTTCGATGATTTGTTTTTTTTTAATCAAATAACCAAAAGAAACAACCAAAACCAGAAACTCGAAAATATTGTATTTTCAGTGATGTCTAGCCCCACTCTATCCAGGATCATCATTACAACCAACTCTCTTCATTGCTCAGCGACTTTTTCATTTTTTTTCATTTTAGTTTTTCCCTGTTAAGTTTTTGCGGAGTAGTTCTTCGAAAATTGTACAGTATTCTACTTATTCGTGTACAAATAGTATTTGACTTCTTTTCGCTCATCGCATTTGTTTCTGTGAAATTTTGTTCGAAAATCACATATTTTCATGAAATGATTGTTATGAGTTTCCTTTAATGTAAATTACAGTTCATTTTCAGTCAGAAAAAAAAAGATTTTTCTTCGGCTAATTGTGATAAACTATGTAATATAATAATAATAATAATATCCCTGTTTAAACGATTATAAACAAGCATAAACTATTAATTTTCGTTTCTTCTCCTTCTTCCCAAACAGTTCGCACTCCATATTCTCTACTTTTCAAGTTCTTCCCTTTTTCTATATTTCACTCAAATCACAGAGCCAGTATTTACAATAACAAGTATGGTTAAGAACAAACTGAAACATGCTCTGTTTGATGCTGTTTCTCTTTCTATGGCACTATCGATTGATTGTACTTTGTGCCACGAGCTAGAGAGTTCTATTCGTTCACATTTCAAATAACATGAGGGATAGTCTTGAGCCGCGTCTTTCATTTTAAAAAATTTCACGTGAGTTGAGCGGTGTTACATTTCATTTACACGCAACACGTACGGGTAATCGTTCATTTGTTTCATTCTCATAATCAAGAGGTTCAACTGAGCGGTCGTGCAACTGGAAAATCAAGTTGGCAGGCGGTGATTGAGTAGCGTCTTTCATTTTCACAAATTTCACGTGAGTTGAGCGGTGTTACATTTCATTCACAAGCAACACGTACGAGTTAGCGGTCATTTGTTTCATTCTCATATTCAAGAGCTTCAACTGAGCGGTTCGGGAAAAGTATACTCAATGAAAACTCTTAAAGAGCAAGAGATTATGATTAACTTTATTTCAAATTTTTTCAAATGCCTACCGTCCTGTGCCAGACAATCCTTTCAATACCCACCATTTTCTCCTTTTGAGCTCATATCATTGAACCCTTGTTTGTAGCTTGTTGTTGTTTTATCTACTGCTTATTGATTTTTCTTTTTTCTCTCCATCTGCAGACATAAGTAATCAATCGATATTACATATGAGTTGTTATGTTGCCGCTTAATCGTTAGTTTAATATTTTTGTTTTCGCGTATTATATTGAAGTCATAAGCTTCATCTTCATTGAATTCAGCTTATGTTAACCTCTTCTGGTTCGTATTCTCAATCTCCCCCGCTTCCCACTCCTGTCATGGAAATAGAAGTTTATTCGAAACCAATGAGAGTCAGTCTTGCGCTTCCTCCCTCCTTTGGCTTGTATTATTTTCATCCGCAATTGACTGGATGTTACATCTCAGATCGGAGAGCTGTTGTCCAATTAACAATCCCTTCTTCTTACATTGTGATTTTATTCTTCTGTTCCCGATTGTTCTCGAGTGAACTAGTCTGTGAATTCTCATTCTCTTTCTCCATATGCGGGGATGGTATGATAGGGTAAAGCTTCACCTCTTTTGTAGTGTATTCATTCTTATACTTTTTTAGTTCAATTCTCAATGTTCTATCCGAATATGGTATGCGCTTCTTACTATCTTGATTATGAGAAAAGTTTTTTTTTTCTAAGTTACTGTGTTAGTGCAGTTGGCTGAAATATTTTTTGATAGAACCATGTCTCTTTTCTATTGCAGCCATTACATGTTTATACTTTTTTGATTCAATTCTCAATGCTCTATCCGAATATGGTGTGCGCTTTCCATTATGTTGATTATGAGAAAACTTTTTTTTTTCTAAGTTACTGTGCCAGTGCAGTTGGCCGAAATATTTTTTGATGGAACCAGGTCTCTTTCCTATTGCAGACATTACATGTTTATACTTTTTTGATTCAATTCTCAATGCTATGTCTAAATATGGTATTTTCATTTGTTAAGAATTGAAGAAGGGTTTTTTCCGAAACTTTTCGGTAGAGGAGTTGCATGTTGGGGTAAAGGTGAAAGATTCGAGGGAAGATGAGCAAATGAAGACACAAAGATAACAAAGGGGAATGAAAGAACAGCTTTC
>CALQYR020004108.1:0-28797 GCA_943334845.2 Auanema sp. JU1783 | reverse complement strand
TCGAGCCCCCTACGAGGCTATATTTTGGTCCCATCATGCCATAGTTGATGGGTCAGGGTATATAAGAGTTGTCCGGACGATAATCTACCATTTTTCATCAGAAACTTCATTTTTCTGATGAACAACTGAGTTTTTTTGCCTCACTGAAAGCTATCTTGAAGGGAAACTAGTGGGGCAGCCCGGAAAATGTGAGAGTAGCCCCGTTAGCTCAGTTTGGTAGACCGTTAGACTTCTAATCTAACGGTCAGGGGTTCGAGCCCCCTACGAGGCTATATTTTGGTCCCATCATGACATAGTTGATGGGTCAGGGTATATAAAAGTTGTCCGGGCGATAATCTACCATTTTTCATCAGAAATTTCATGTTTCTGATGAACAACTGAGTTTTTTGCCTCACTGAAAGCTATCTTGAAGGAAAACAAGTGGGGCAGCCCGGAAAAAGTGAGAGTAGCCCCGTTAGCTCAGTTTGGTAGAGCGTTAGACTTTTAATCTAACGGTCAGGGGTTCGAGCCCCCTACGAGGCTGTATTTTGGTCCCATCGTGGCACACTTGATAGGTCATGGTATATAAGAACTGACCTTCCAATAATTCTGAAATTTTCAGAAAAAAACTCCTTGTTCTCAGAGAATATCCAAGAGTGTGATCTGTAAGTAGAGACTGAGCTCTGTTCATCGCCATGGTTTAAATTTTATTTTTAAATTTAAATTTTTTTATCAAGTTTTTTTTCTTCACCCTGTCTGAATGAAAAATAGTATCCTTCTAATTACAGTCCGCTGTTTGTTAATTATTATGTTTTTCCATATTATATTTATTTCTGATTACAAACATTACAGTTATACGTTATAGTACGGTGATGCGGCAGATGTTTGTAGTTCTACTTGTGAAATTTTGTAGCGAACTTTTTTCAGCCATTCTGATATCTGTGGAGCTTCTAGACATGGTTGGTTTTCTCCAGAATCGAGTTTCATTCTGAACTTTGTTCTATTATTTGTTACAGTCTTCATGTACCTTAATTGATTTGGTATTTGACTGTGATAGGCTGTGAGAATGGGAGCCCATAATGAGTAAAGTTGGCATAACAAAGCAGAATTAACCTGCAATATATGGATTGTTTTTCTAAATCACAAGTTGCATAAATACCTGTTGCAGTGCCTGAATGGTATTCAGAAAATGAAGATTAACCATATCAGCCAGCTAGAAGTATCATTGATGAACAGAGGTAGTGATAGTTGAAATAGCTTACAACTTTAGAATGACTCAATAATTGAAGTATTGCAGGAGTAACTCTTGCCCAAAAATCTAATAGATGAGCAAACGCGGTCGTTGAACTGGGACGGAAAACTGCTGCACGTTCACAGTAGACAGTCCACAACTGACATAAATGAAAGGCGTGAAAAAGAGCTGACATGTGAACAACAGATTGCTTAAAGACGTACATAGATTAGCAGAGATAAGATTCTTACTTTGGATTGATCAGCAAAACCCGCAAGTACGAAATGAATGTAATCTGCCATATGCTGTGAGCATTCGATCGGCACTGGTAAGCAGCTATGATTCGCATGGAGCGCTCCTAATAAGAGCCAAGACAGCACTCGTACATTGCTCACAGAGTCAGCAAAGGCTCCAGGGGCAGACTATTAATTTAAAATTAGTAATAGAATTGTTACAATGTGAGCGATTACTTGTGTAACACTCGGAGGACTCATAAGCCAAGGAATGAAACGGATAACAGTCCTACAGTCACGGGCATTCGAACGACTCATTTCTACAGCAATGGCTTCAGCAAGCTTTCCTTTCAAATCACCTCCAATAGAATCAGAAGTTGTTTCTTTCTGAAAATAGTTCGGTAACAAGTCGAAGTTAACTAAAATATACTTTCAACTTTGCTAAAACATGCAAATCAGCAATAAAGTCCAGAATCTCAAACAGAAAAGGTCGAACGGCTTCTGCAGCAGCAGTGTTGTATTGATCTCCATTCATCAGAATCACATCAATATCTATAAATTCACGTTACTCATATATGCAATTCAGTTTCTGATCAACCTTCCCCAGCATCCTGTAGAATCATGTTAGCAATCGTCATATAGTTTTCTTCATGCATTGAGCATTTGAATTTAATAGCTTGAATAAGCTCTGCCACAACAGCTCTTGTAATGCTTTGTTTATCTCTTTCCTGTCAATTAAGAAAAATTAGAGGTTATTGATATTTTCCTACTCTTATAAGTGCACGATTACAGGCGGTACAAACAGAAAGAAGAGATTCGAGCTGAACTGGACTTGAGTGCATCGCTTCAGCTAACCATTTAGCAAAGGCTTCCACTAGAGAAACTGCGTTCTGAAACAATATGTCAGTAACGCAAAACAGAAGAAGCTTTAAACTTTAAAAGCACTGAAGTTCTGAACTTTCAGCACATGGGAGATCACTGTTATGGCACTTTCAATTTCATATTTTGAAACTTTGATGGCGTTATCCGTCGACAACTGGAACTATTTCAAGAAATTAAAACAAGTTTTAAAATCTAACCTGTGAATGATAGCGTCTGAAAAAGGAATCCAAATGCTGTGTTACATTTGTCCAGTGATTGATATAAGCATCAGTAGGAACTTCTATGATATAGCTAGCTAGATTTCTCATAACAGTGGACAATCGAGTCGGCCAACTTTCTGTGATATCCTATAAATGAAAATCTGGCTGATGTGAACAAGTTATTTATAAGAAAACCTCTAGAAGCAGTTGAATAAGATGGACAGGGCTGAGCTCGGTGAAGTCGGCCAGGGATAAAGAGATAACTGACCAAAAGGGATCTCCTTTAGATAGATATGAATCAAAAAGCTGGAGGCAGATTCCAGAAGATGAAAGCTATAAAAAATGTTTTCGGTTAAGCCAAGTTAATACTGTACCTGATGAAGAGTTACACGGAGCATCTGCTTAGCAA
Organism: Auanema sp. JU1783; assembly: GCA_943334845.2. Taxonomy (NCBI): domain Eukaryota; kingdom Metazoa; phylum Nematoda; class Chromadorea; order Rhabditida; family Rhabditidae; genus Auanema; species Auanema sp. JU1783. Next base: position 25,863 of record CALQYR020004108.1, on the reverse strand, counting down.
CACTCCGACAATTGCCTGGAACAAACATTTCAGAGCTATGCCAAGGATACAGTGGTCGATTGATTAATCTAAATTATCAATAAAGACGAATTGAAACAAAATGTAGAATACCTAGTCACAGTGTGAAGAATCCTGAACAAGATAGGAGCAGCCATAGAAGGCTCACGGTGCAAGAATGTCTCCACGCTGATTAAACAGAGTGAAATCTGCAAGAATAAGCTGAGACTATATATATTTTTTAAGGATATGTACGGTTTCTTCATCAAATGATTCAATGGCATCGTTGCAGTGAGAACAACGTAGCTCCACAGTTGAAGCATGATTCGATTTGCCAGCACCAGCTTTCCTTCCCTTTCTTTTCGAGACATCACGGCTACGTTTCCGAGGAACTGCTTTTGTTTCCAAAATCATAGGCTGTTGGTTGCCATATTCGTTCTCATTATGCTCCTTCATCGTATTATGTGTAAACAAGGAAGAAGATTATATATTACCTGAATAGTCGTCACAGTTAAACTTTCGGGTCGAACGAGTCCGCTTCGTTCTTCTTCGTCTTCTGAATCATTAGTTAAATCATCCCATGTTGCTATCTCATTTGCTTGCTCTGCTTCACCGCACACATGAGCTTGTCCTACAAATAATCAAGATAAAAAAACGATTTAATTTTTTTTGTTTACCTTGTAATGTTTTTACTACTATATCAATCAGTTTAGTAACTCCGTCGCTGAATGGTACTTGGTCGAACCGATACTGAAAAATTCAAAGATAGCTTTAACCTATTGATCTAAGACCAGTGTTGATATAGCGTTCGAACATCATTCAAAAATCTCATTCATCGGATTATACCTTATATAGTATTAGAACTAATGAGTTAAGCCAAAGATGTCTCGAATGTTGGGAAAGAAGCTTCAATGAATAGTTAGCAACATGCTGATCACTTGCGAGTTTCTGAGGTGATGGAAGGTGAATGAGAAGTTGTAATACAACAGGCAACATTTGATTCCCTTTAACATTCGTCATAAATCTCATTAAGAAACTATCTGAACATACCAATGCACAGGTTCATATCTAATATCTCAGGAAGACCGCTTAAGAAAGCATTACAAACCGCTGACTTTCTGAACAGAAACAAAAAAAAAGAAAATTTAAGAATCACTAGATTTCTCAAACCTCAAACGAGCAGGTGGAATAGTGAAGCATTTCTCAGTATTACTGTAACCTAATAAGGTATTGAAATGTCGAAAAAGGACAGATTGTTTCTTGGCGTTAGCTTTCTCATCAGTTGGCGTCGAATTTTTGTTACTAAAATCAATACATACAGCTTACAGCTTACTCCACGTTCAAACCTGAGAAAAGTTACGAACAAGGATATAACCAAGTAGACGGTATGTCGTTCAGGATTTTCCATATCAACGACTCGATTGAAAAGCAAACACATATTGCTTTCCTCATCTGTGAATTCACGTAGTCTACCATAACCACCTATGATTAAGATAGATTATTAAACTTAATGATATTCCTTTTTTCCATCTCCCTAAATCCTTATAAGGCACACATCGTGCTATCACAAAGGATATCAATTGTTATATTTTGATGACATATTGAATTTATGATGTTTTGTTTATAGTTTGCTCTTGAAAGGAAATTAGAAAGAAGTTGAAACAAGAAGCATATGGATGCGAAGAAAGATCTATATATATTCGAAAAATGAAAAATAGTAGAATAATCAGTTTGATCAGTTTGATCAGAAAATATAGAAAAGAAGCATACCAGAAGAGTAAGCAGGGCTAGTAACGCTGACAGAGTCGAGTTGTTGTGTATGATGAGTATCCACTGCAAGAGAAAATATGTTTGATAGAAAAGAAATATATAATTAGTGGAGCAATAAGAAAAATGAACAGAAGAAAAGAGGAGTGGAGAGGTTGATAGCAAATCAACAAAACCAAACAATCAAAGAAAACAATTCAATCTGTATTATCAGGCAGATTATAAATTTTTGTTTTTATAAACAAAAAAAGGTAAATGAAGTTCAAATGAATTGTTTTCTAGCATTCAATACATAGTATTCTTTATATTTCGTTCTTTCTTATATGTTGCAAATGATAAAAGAGGGAAGAAGAAGAAGAAATAGAGAAGTCATAGAGGTGAAACAACAGTTTCCAAAGAGGAAATGAGGAGAAACAGACAGAAGGAAAGGTATGTTCATGCAGATAGCAAGCTAACATAAGGCACACAGAGGTTAGATATACGTGCAGTGGTACGATAACACAAAAACAAAAGTTGTGTGCACAAAGAGTGATCTGGCCAGAGATACGATCACATACGCTTTAACTGAAATCCGGATGATGCGATGGGTGACGTCGGTGGCTGTGGTGATTGTGGTGGATGAGGACTGTGTGATCGATGATGATTCTGGTGCAGATGAAGTTGAAGTTGTGCAGAATTATGATGATGATGATGATGTATTGTAGCTAAAGAGCTTGAAGAGCTGGCAATCAATGATACAATCGAAGCTGCTCCATAGGTTATATTGGCTGCCATTTGACGCCATCTATTAACCACACGGACCATTGTTACAACTTTCAGAATCTTCACACGACAAGACAGAGCAGCTTCTGATAATCGTCCTCGTTTCCTCCAACGAGGTAAATTCACAGTTTTTGATGTATCCGTCGGCATAACTGTATCTCCAAATAAGGTATTAGTTTAAGAAATAAAAATTTGAAAGGTTGGGTTTGAAATAAAGCGTTGCTTAAATGGAAAAGCGGTTGATAGATAATCTCAAAACATCTGTTTGGGAAATAATCAAAAGCTTAGAGAAATCGGGTAAGAAAAGGTGTGAAGAAAGCATAAGATGATAGGACTTTAGAACAGTTTGGTTTTCACAGCAAAAACACAGAAAGGTTTGACGAACGATGAAAGCTGAAAAAGACAATTTGCACACAGGACTTCCAGAGCGATAAGTGAGTTGACGACAGGAACAGTTGTAGGTAACATACAGATTTTTTGGAAAACTTGTTAGAAAAAAAGGTCAAGTTAGTAAAACTTAAGATTTTTTTGAGTGTTGGAGTTGGAGAAAGAACAAAGAAGCCGATGAAACAGAAAAGGGTTCAAAGAATCAGGTTGAAAATAGAAGGAGAAGAACAGGACTTGATAGACTAGAAATAGTGCTCAAAGAACGATTACAGTAATCAAAGCTGATAGCTGTAGTTGACGAAGAAGGAGAAGATCGAAGAGGGCATAGAATAAGAGCGAGAAAGAGAGAGAGAGAGCCAGAGAGATAGAGAGAGAGTCAGAGATATAGAGAGAGAGCCAGAGAAGAGAAGAGAGAGCCAGAGAAGAATAGAAAGAGAGATGAGTAAGAAGCAAAGCTTTAAAACGATCCTGTAAGGGTTAGTGTTAATCAATTAAAACCTGTGTAAGGTGTTTGATGGTGTTTTCATCAAAACTAGACAACTATCAATCGTATTATTTAGTTTTACCTTCTGAACAAGAAGTCTGATAAAACAATTGATGTTTCAAAGCATTCAGTTGCTTCAGATACTTGGCGATAGATCGTGATGTTGATGATCCTTAATTGAGAACGAACCATTTTAGGGAACATAAAGAGAGATAAAAACCTTCTATTGCTTTTCGAGCTTTCGTGACCTTCCGTTGATACAAATCCGACATGGGATCTGTATGCATGAGATCTGTAATTAATAGAATTGATATTAAAACTGAAATCAATGAAGCTTACCTTGTACAAATATAGTTTCTTCGCTCTGGTTTGCTAATTGACTCTCCAATACTAATGTCTCAAAACGCTGAAAAGAGGAAATGAAGCAGATTATACATAGAACTAGAGCAATACCTGGATGAAGAAATCGAACGATAATATTTGCTCTTCTGGCATCAGAGTTAACAAGATCCTAATTGCGTGTATTATCATTGGCCGATCCATAATGCAAGAGTCGAATTGTGACTCGAAACAGAAACACATCAACTGCAAACATCATGGTGTCATATGAAGCTTCGTTCAGAATTTTATGTTACTTTGAGTGTTTGACTTGGCAAGGCTCTGATGGCAATTATCGTTCTTTGAGCAACAGTAGGGTTGGGATCATGTAGCGAAGTTACTAAGTGGTAGAACAAGCCCGCCAGCGATGTTTGGATGACTTTATTCGCTCGAACTGGTATTGCTCTAACCATATGTGCAATCACATATGCTCTTCCGACTAAAAGTTTGTACGTTTATATGTAACTGCACAATCGTTTTACCTGCTTCGAATCGAACTTTCCAGTCTCTTGAAACAAAATCTGTATGAATAACTTTCCAAAATGTATCTTCGCCTGAGGAGAACGTCAAGCAATGCAAAAGGAGTAATGTGGCTAACTCTCCAACTTGCACATAATCTGAGCGAAGTCTCTGCCACAACCTACTGACCATCAAGTTTTCCTATAAATTTGATGTGTCGTTGTTTGTGTTTTTCAGTCTTTAAAATCAAAAAAGCTTACCTGTACCCAGATGAGGAATCCACGATGCTCCCGTCTTGCGTTGCTCAGAGCTTCACAATGCAAGCAAAGGTATTTTAGGCTGTCCAAGATGAAATATTCAACATCTGGATCTTCTACTGATTCCAAGTTCTGCAACATCATTTATAATAACGAGTAATTGTTGGAACTCTCACAAGGAGTAAGGATCGAATGAGTTTTAACTGTGTAGGAAGATCATCTAATGAGAATCGGAATCTACCAACTGAAGTATCCCAAATATCATCAATCGGCTGATGTGGTGCAGTGTTGGTCATTGGAGTGTTACCCTACAAGAACAGAGTCAGTATCTTCAAATCTTCTTTGTGATTATACTTTTACTCCATGAATATTGCTGGTGGTTAGAACATTAACTGTTTCACGACCAACATCTGTTTCAGTGAGAGTTATAGCTTCAGCAATTCCTATTTCAACCTATTAATATAAATAAGATAATCAAATTAATCATATGATTTACTTCTTCTGCGGGCAAAAGTCCAACAAACTCTTCTGGCTGCTCCTCCATAGCCGCAGTTTGAAACTGTAAGCCACCGTTGATTACAACAGAATCAGCTATTGAGACAGGACCAGCAGCCGCAGGCGAAGCTGAATATTATTGAATAAGTATTAAACGATGAAAATCATGTTCATACTTCCTTTACTCGCCGGAGCTGTTTGAGGTGAAAGAACAGAACTAGGATGTGATAATGAAGAAATGTCTTCTAACATATCTGTGTAGTCGATTCCTTCATCTTCATCCGAAGTTCTGATAGCCACTTCCTGTTTGGGACTGACTGTTTCTATGATCTGCATGATCATCTGATGAAGAAACGCTGCTTGTTGACAAGCTGTAGAATAATGATAAACTTATAAAAAGAGCCGACGTATCATTAAATACCTGAACAATCGGAAAAGCCATCCAGTTCAGGATTTTTGCATTCATGAGGAGTTGTTCGTAAAGGAACTGAGAGCATTAAGGACAAGCAGGCAAACAAATGTTGATATAACTGGGAATGCTCAGAATTCAAAACATCAATCTGTCTCAACTATAACTCGAGAAAGTTAAACTGAACAGAAATGATTCTTACTTGTAAAACTATGATATCTATCATGATTATGTGAATGCTCACATCATCTTCTTCTAAATCATTTTCTCCTAGTGGAGGTATAATCATCGATGGTAGTAGTCTCAACGATTTACAAAAATCATCTAATAGTAGAATCATGGGAACAGATATCTCCAATCGAGACAATTGCTTAAACCACATATTTGAAATGGTCACTCCAATTGATAACTCACATGAAGCCATTGTAAAGCATTGAACATCTCATCGTAGTCCGAAGCTGCTAACCTTCTGCTGATGAACTCAAATACCTACACAAACGATGTTCTTCTTATACTTATTAGAGTAAAGGTCTACCTTCGCAATCTCAAATGGTAACGGGCAAAGATCTGATTCGAAGATTTTGCACAGAAGAATTTTCAGTTCTGGTTGGTTTTCTTCTGTACAGTTCAAATGGATAGCCTGTAGCCACAATGGCATAACACGAGTCCAAGTATCATGTGATATGATATCATAAGGCATCAATGATAATAGTCTTAATTTTCAAAACTTAGAGTAACTAGCCGACTATCGCATACCTTCCAAGTCCTTCTTTGATTTGCTCGATGTAAGGTCGAGTATCGCTTTCTTCCATTTGAGGTGAAAGGATTTGGATGAAGACATCGTCGTGAATGCGTATGGCCATGTTAATCCAATCACAGACAAACTGAAAAACAGTGCAAAACAGTATAAAGGTAGTACACTAGCTATTCTTACGTCCGTCTTCAGCTGCTCCAAACTTGCTCCCATCGAATCGTTGGGTAGCAATGCTGTAGTTGAAAACCATTGGAATACATTGTACATTATATAACCAATAGCTTTCTGAAATTGAAAAAACATTATTTGAGCATTCCTTTGAATGAGAGACCTTATCCGCTATTGAATCAGGAGAGCATAGAGCTGCCATCAACCATACTCCGAAACGACTCAGCATTCGTCTTTCATCAGCCATACGATCAATCTCCTGCAAGCTATCTTAGAAAGGTGTAATGAATATATACATACTTTTCCCATAGAATGCCCTCCTTCTAATTGCCTGAGCCATTTAGGCCTTTTGCCTTCTCCTTCAGTACCTGAACTCGCATAAGAAGAATTTCCAACTACTATCAGAGGTACCTTCAAATTGTGCTGTCTCCCTCAATAGCTTAACTACTGCTTCAACCATATCCCACATAATATCCTTGCCCCAAACTGTTCCACATCCTCTTTGAATCAGATGTCCATGATTAGGTAGTGGATGCACGATACGGAAGCAATCCTATATTGCAAAATTATCAATCAAGTAATTGTATAAGAGCCATCAGTACCTCACACAACCTTACAGGAACATGTGAATGCGTTCTTGTACATTCTGGAGAAAAGCAAATGCTGACTGCTAAACGAGACTGCGATTGGCATTCCTGAATCGTTCATATAAGCGAAAAATAAATAAAAATAACTAGTAACGGAGAGAGAAAGTTTATAAGAACTTACAGAACGTTGGCAGGTTGCGCTACTCCCAGGTAAAGGCTGAGTGATAGTTTCAATCGCCGTTTTCTTCTCTCCCATCACATTGTCGGCACATCTCTTACAGAGAAATAGAGGAGGTGATGTGTCAGCGATATCAGCACAGACTACAGGATCAAAACACCTCTTGACGCTGAAATATTCCAAAGTAAGTGGGTATCAGTATTGAACTTTACCTAGGCCCCTTTTCCGAGCAAGAGTTTGATTGGCATGGAACCGTCGCCCAAGCTGAAAAGATAATCCGTTTTTCAATCAACGTAAGCCAATTTCTAACCATGCACTTTATACTGAATTGTTCGTCTATGGAGAATATGCGGGTTGGCGAAGGGCCAATAGTGAAAAAGTAAATTCGCTGCTGCTACACGAGATTCTGATGTACCTTTGGCTATGACCTAAAACAGAGGATTATTCTGAAAATTTCTTGAATGTTGTACTTGTGTAACATCGTTGTAGACATTTGCTGAGCAACTCATAGCGCCTTCGACAATCCATGTATGTAAACCTAAAAACATAAAGCGTTATTTGAAAAGATCAGTCAGAGTGGCTTACTTGGATCTGTTGCGTTCTGAAAAACCAGCATAAGACACCCGGGAATTGAAAGTTTGATAAGAGTTTCGTCCGTATTTGCAAATGGTAAAACACAGTCGGCAATGAGATGTACAATCTGAAGATGATGTTGATTTACATAAAACTTCTGAATGATGTTTACCTGCTTATCTAATTCATGAGGAAATACTGACAATTGACTGGCAACAAGAAGAGGCAACTGCTCTAACGAATCTTTATCCAAGAATATCATCAAAGCTTTTATAGTATCAAGGATAGCTTCTCCGATTGCTGAATAACATATCTGTCAGTCTGTCTGATTTCTTTTTGACTTACCCAATTGTCCGACAGTGATTAATGGAAAAACATCTAAAAGATTGCAAATAGCATAGAATAAACCCGAATAATTGAGGTTTGGATATAGATTCCATCGTGCGGGATCTAACGAAAACTTTCGGCAGAATTGTGTTTGATCAGAAGGGAAATCCTTCAAGAAACTGAAAGAAGAAGAATGAGCTGACGTCAGTCAAGATGTGAAGTCACAAACATTGGTGTTGTTTGTTGTTTGTAAGCATCAAGAGATCTGATGAATCGCTTATAAAATGATGGAACTTTGATCTCAGAGATAGTTAACTATCAATTAGACAAGTTAAGCTTCATATTCAGTGTCATTCTCATACACGTTCAAGCTTTTACGTCTACTTATCCCCTTTTCCATCACCGCTGTTCTTCTTGTGACATTTACTCAATCAAATATACATCCAATAATATACTTTTTTCCCGGAATTTTCTTCTTTCCTCTTTTGATTTGAAAAAATAAAGAAAAGCTTAAGAAAAGCTTTGGGAGGTGAAAAACAAAAACGAATGAAAGATAAGGTGATTCACCTAAACCTTTCTGATGCCGTTGAGTATGGGAAGAAGAGCTGTCTATGAAGACTTATCAACAGATGAAAACATTTGGTAGCATCAAATAGAAAGAGTAAGTAGTGTGAAGATCTTCTTCAACTCTTTCCTTTGTCATCTTTACTTCATGAAGTCTTTCAAGTTTAAGCTGGAAAAGCTTGAAAAGGATTGGAGAGACTCCTACTTCTTCTGCACGATAAAGACAAAGAAACAGAAATTAGAAGAATGAATGGGTTATAACAGCACTTTCGTTCTCTTGTCACTGCATCACCCAAATGTCATGAAAGGGCTCAGAGGCAAAATTAAAAATCTTTTTTTTCTCTCACACTTTTTCGGTAAATCATTGAAATGCATTCAGATGTTAGAACTTTCAAAATAGGAAATGGCGTCAGTTGTCTGAGAAAATAGATGCACCTGCTGAAAGTCGAGAGACCGGAAGAACAATTCGTGCATGTTGTCCTTTCAGTTGTTTGACGTTGGGTATGCCACCACCACTACCAACATCACATTATGAGTCAGTCAGTTATAGGTTAACTCCTGTTGAACATCTGATGTCATAATGATCAACGTCATAATGTGCCCTTTCACTAGATCATTTTGAGGAAGTTCGCAATCTGTCTCTCTTTTCCTACTTTTGTCTATCTATCTCTCACTCTCTCTAGAGATATTGAGAGTTCAAACTATTTCCAAACAGAAGGAGAGAGTTTGAAAGAGACAAAGGCATGGAGATCCAACATCGGACTTCCTCTGATGGTTCAGAGCCTGTCCGGATGAAAATTGTCAGAGGCTTTTGTCATTCAGTTGTCTTCTTCCTCCACTTGCTCCTAATGACTTTCCGTTTTGAAAAGATTCTTTCTCATGCCAAATATGGAAAAACGATGATGCCTAGTGATGACACATAAACATCACGAGAGCTCAAAGTAATTCTTAGAACATCTTCTTTTACAACAAAAAGAGAGAGAAAATTCATTATATGTAGAATGAAATCATCGATTCTCCTTTACACATAATGAATGATGAAGAGATGTTTTTCTCTTTCACAAAACATACTGCGCTAATTGAAGAAAATGCCTTCTTGCCAGCCAAACATTACCAATTCAAATGTCATTTTATAGGCTTCGTGCTCACTTTTTCCTATTCGCCTATCCTTCTGCTAGCCTTCTCAACCCTCATTCCAACCCCCCCCCCCTCTCCTTCTTTTTTTTTCCTACACCCCACCACACAACCATCCTCAAATTAAGTTGAGATTCTATTCGTTTATTTTATTTCAAATTAAGCGTCAAATGAGAAGACAGGGTCTCAGATAGCAACATATCTGCAGATTCATCGCTTCATAAATCAAAAAGAATTCCTCTTTATGTCTGCACGTATACACTTTGCCTTTTTTGGGGTGGGTGAAGTTTAGCAAATTGACAACGTGCTTCCAATCAAATAATCGGATGAAAAACAGGGAAAAGCACTTCTAGAACTACTTTACTTGCAATTCTACTTTCTTATGCAAATCATCTTCCGAAAGAATCTGCATGAACAGGGGCCACGTGAACGAAATTGGGCCAGTTCCGGCATTTTGGGATGACAAAATGGTCTTCATAAATGATGGCAAAGGGCTTCATTTGGATGATTTTTTTCCTTTTTCAATGCTCTCTCCTAATTTCCTCTCTCTCCTTATTCGTTCCTCGTTCCTCATTTGCTTCGTCAGATGAAAATTTTGTAAAAAAAAAATTCGACTGTTTGGAGCATCATTTTCTGCCAAAATTCAAATTACTAGACTTGCCCTTCTCCACTCGTATGTTTTCCCTCCATTTCTCTCTTTCTCTTTCATACTTTCTCTCTCTACATGACTTTCTTCTTCATCCTCATTTCAATTTTTCTCTTTTCGACAGACCAAAGGCTTAATTAGAGGAAATGGAGAACAATATCCATTTGGTTTGGATGCTTTCATCCATCGTCCTTCAAGCTTTTGAATGAGCCAGATGAAGATGTCATCATCACAAAGTAGAATAGCAAGAGATTTTACATTTTTAAACTAAGCTCACACAAGTTATCAAATATACTTGGAAACTAACCCGATAAGTGTTTGCTGGAAATATCGTAAGGTCGTGATGATCTCCGCATTGCTGGGCGGTTGTTGGTTTGTGGAAAGCCTCAACTGGAAATCTGATAGTGTTCGGATCTTAGCCGAGACTGAAACAACAAAAATGAAGAAAAATAAAAAAGATTACAGAATATCTTTTCAAATTTAGCTGTCTTTAAAGAAAACCTACACGTATAGTATTTTAAGAGATAAGCCATAGGTATGGGAAGCTAGAGAATGGGAGAATGGCTTAGATCCACAGCATATAGGCTGCTTTACAGAATTTTGAGCTTATCGTTACTTCCTAGTATATTCCACAATTCTTGATTCCTCTCTCTCTCTCTTTTCTCTTTCTATTTCTCTCGCTAGAATTAAAAGAAAAGTAGAATTGAAGAAAGGAGGGAAATAGATAGAAAAGGGGGTGGGATCTATATTTCTCCGCCGTGCGACTCCTGCTTGTGCGACTTCTCCATATACTCCTTTCACAGCTTTTCTCTCTTCGTTGGCTAATTCTTCGTCTTTTTGCTCTCTACAATCTTTTTCTGTAGATCTGTTCACACACCCTTCCAACCCTTTTTCTCTCTCTCTCTTGTTCTCTCACTTTCTCTCTATGACTTCATCCATCTCCTTCTCTGCCTGTCTATTAATTCATCCTTATATTTCAACTCTTCTGTGCTCTTTTAACTCTAACCCCCTTCCCCACCATTTTCAACTCCGCCCACTTCTGCCACCCAACAGACAGAACAGAAGCTTCGACGATTCCGTCGTCGCCGTTGTCGTTGTCATAGTCGTCGACATCATTTCTCTCATTCTCAGCTAAAGCTCTTTTTTTTTGCATCTTTTTGTCATACTATATCTGAATGGAAAAAATATTTTTTTTCATCCATCTGGTTACGTAATTCACTTTCACGGGCCTAGTTTAACATAACTTTGCAACAACGTTTTTTGAGTTATTATAGGTCTGCACAAAGTCTCGCTTAACTCACAAATCCTCATTTATCCCCATAACTCTGCTTCGCACTGCTTTTCGTAGCTCAAACTTCAGAAAAATCCTCTTTGAGTTAATCGCTACTTTCCCTACTTGTACATCCCAAATACACAACATCCTCTTCAACAATATTCTTTTGCTAAAACTTGGCTATAATCAATTGGGAATCTTCCAAAAATTTTCGTAATCAAAAGTTAAGTTTGGAACGTCAGAATGGAAATTATGAATGAAAGATTTGATAGAAAAATTCTCTCAAACTAAATATCTCTCTCTCTCTTTTTCTCTCTCTGATATATCCTTAGACGTTTTTTTCTTCATATCAATCATAATGAACATTTTAATTTCGTCATCAGTTCCTTTACAGCAAGAACTGACATCAAACAAAACGGCCAATATGGTGCGTTGAAGATGCGAATGGAAAACGTCTTCAAAATTACATCTTTATAACGTTTTGAGCCAGCAAAAGCCAAAATTTTTTGTTTGAAAACCGAATTTCCATCTTTTAATTAACAATATGCAGAGACAATTATGCAAACTTTCGCTAATGACTACAAATTTATTTATTTATTTGTCAGCCTCAGGAAAGCATTATGGAGGAAGAAAATTTGAAACATTTTAAAAACTCACATGTAGCGGCTCGTGTTGTAGCCATTACTTAAGCTTCTGCATTGGCTATACAACTGCAGTCAATTTGTTGGACAATAATTAACACGAATACTTAGAACATATCATATATTCTGACGAAGAACACGAAGAAAAAACTTTTGTTCAGTCACTACGCGACTTCTGAAGTACGCTGTCAGCGACGACGGCTGTTTTCAGCTGACGCACTCTCTACGCGAAAGCCTGAAGGCCTGACGTGCTCCCTTCTATTCCCCCCTCCCTGAGGACCAAGTAAAATCGATTCTGGCAAGGCCTTCAAAAGCGCTGCAGCATACTATTGCACTAGTTAGAAGCTTCTGCCTGCCACACTGAATGAATTGTGAGAGTAGCATCCCAAAGCAATCAAAAGAACAGATTATGTCAGCTCTTATACATCGCACACTCACACACATATACACACACTCTTCTTCAGCTTTTCTTATAACCTAATCAAATATGATCGACTTAATAACATAACACAGGTTCATAAAATTGTATTTAAAGATTTCAATTACAACAATAACAATGATATAACAAACGAAACATCGGTTTCAATAACAAAAATTAGAACAAGTTAAGCTAATATAGCTTTTTTCCCGTCTATACTCACACCAGCTTTCTTCAGCTTCTCATCAAAAACGGAATCATCTTCAATTTCTCCATATACGTTGCGATAGTCTTCCAAAACAGCGGATCTCAATTTCTTCACCTGAAGGTGAAATTTGAAAGACAAAATGTTTAAACTACAAAACCTTCATTTCTCCTCCAGCTTCTTTCAATTTCCTCTTTATAGCCGATTTCCATTTGAATTTGCTAGCATCGTCTTCTTTCTGAATTTTCAGAATGAATATTTTGATTATGATGTTACTCTATGTTTATGCAAATAAGCTCTATGACGTGTCGTGCGCAACAATTGGAACAATCATTTGGATTCCGCATACACGCTAGAGCGGTCGCATTCAACTAAGGTCTTATTAAAATTATAAAAACCGAGGGTTTTTGAATTGGAAATAAAATCCGCAGATCAAAATAAAAATATGATTGAAAAAACAATGTGAAACAATGTTGTTTCATTAGTTAATGAATCGAACTCAAAACATGCTCAGCATTTGCAACTTACAGAATCTTCCTGTGCTTTCTTTTTGGTAGATGATTCAGCTTTTTCAGCATCAGCTTTAGTTTTAGCCTCAGATTCAGCTGCTTCAGCTTTCTTCTTCTCTTCTTCAGCCTTCTAGAGCATAACCATGTTGGTAATCATGAATTTTCAGAGTTACCTGGCTCTCCTCTATTTTCTTCAATTTTTCGGCTTCAACTGCAATAGCCTGCCATGCTCTTGTACACAATCCTCGATTGTTTATGCGACAAGAATTAGTCAAAAAGTTGATGAATTTGGCTTCCTAAATAGATAATGAAGATGAGAAAAGGAATCAAGCTCACTTTTCTTGGAATATTGGTAAAACCTAATATGTTCTTCAACAAGTTCTTCAAAGACAGATCGGAGACGTTCTCGATGGCACTCTCAACTTGGGTGATCCAAGCGTTCTGTTTCAATTCACCTTTGGCTTCTTTCTCAACATAACCTTGACCACCATACTTTTGATTCTCAGTTATACATTTAGTATGAGTAGCGTATGACCGTGTTCTGAATTAATGACTTGATGCTATACAGAGAGGTACAAATCTTACGTGAACATGAGCTGGCAATCCAAACAACTCAAACTGTAAGTTTTGCATCGGTAGGAGTGTTTCTCAACTTGATTCTTCTTAAGAGATTCACCGCACGCGTCACAACTGAAGAACACCATCTGAACAAACGGTTTGAACACAGAACAAAACAGAGAAATGAATGTAATAGGCGAAAAGGCAACGCTGTTATAATATGTAGACATTATACAAAACCAATATTCAATTTTTTTTCTTTCTTAAGATAACTATATATCACAGGATGTTAGAAATGATAATGCCACGAAAGATTATGTAACAAAACAAGAATATGAAACCGTATTCAAAAACGCCCAAACGAATAAATTATTATTATAGTTCAGTAATTATAAAACCAAGAGTTTTATTTAGATATCCTTTTCCATATGCATTGGTAAAGCTTGGTAACCATATCCTCCTCCCAGAGAGCAAAGTGCTACTCGTTTACCATAAAAGTCATAATATGCTGTTGAGTGAAATATAATGTTGGAAAGAACAATCGCATATTCAGATAAAGCGAAAAGACTATAAACACCAGTCTCACAATAGCTGAAAACAAACAATTTTTGAACCACACTGGAGAGAATCAGGTTAACTCACGTATTATGTCGCCAATAAAAATACATCGCAACGATAATCGATGTAACAGAGCTACCACAGGCAAGAATTTTATATTCGTACGAACGTTCACCCTGCAAAAAAGAAAAGCATGTACTTCGATTTATTTAGTAGTACCTCTTCCGTTGCTCTTCGTCGTCCTGAAACATGGAAAAGCCAAGAGCTCAATATCATATACAATGTCGCTGAAATGGCAAAGCCAACAAAGCAACCTTTATGTATCCCTGAAAATATAAAATATTTTATTTGGGATCTGTTGCCTCTCTCACCATGATTCTCAGTCGAAGATATAGATGTTAAACCCAAAAGAAACAAATTCTCCACTATGTTGAGCCAGCACGATAAGCGGCATCCCCAATAGAAAAGTCTGGCCTTACCGTGGGGCCTGAGGGGTGAAAACTGAAGATAGTTCCTGGAAGGAGAAAAAAGTATACCAGAAAAAGACAAGAAGCACTTTTGAATATGTTCTTGAGAAAATTAAAAGTTTTAAGAAGAAAAATTACCAACCTATAAGCAAAGGCAAGAATTAATCGTGGTCCTCCATGAATAGCTATGAGAAGACGCCAAATGTACATCTCAGGTGCATAAGATGAAACTGCTGCTGATATTGAAGGCAGCCTGTAAAAACTTTCTTCATAAACGTCAGAACTACGAAGCTCTCACCAATTTTGAACTCCACAGTGAGTACTAGTAGCTTCCTCAAAGTGTAACAGATATGAAAAAAAAAGGCAAATGACTAGAGCCGAGAACGGTAATCCTGCTACTATATACACGAATTTACTGAAAGGCAGTGATAGCACATCATCTTCGCCCAGAGCCATCCGAACCGAACTATACCATGCAGAAACTGAAAAGTTGATACAGAATGATATAAAAGAAAAAAATCAGAAAAGTATTAAGGGAAATCCCCACAGTCTTACAAGATAGACGACTTATTAAATTCTTATGAACACATTTCTAACAACAATTCTAAATACAAAATCTAACAATAAAAGCTATAGTATTGAAATCAACGATATCTTCCCTTCCACTGTATGTCGTAGTCTGATAGCCAACTTCTGCAGTTTTGCATGTTGTACTTTATCACCTGAAAAATGGTGAATAACTGAAAGTGTCAAGTAGATCTAACCTTATCCCAATTAAAAGGATTCTTATTGTGCTTCTCAATTTCTTTCTCATTCTCTCTTCGTTCCGTTAACATACGTTGAGAAACGAACTCAACAGGAAACTGGAAACGATCGCACAGATATGTTAGATAAGCCTTAGCCTGGAAAATGAGGTCAAAATCTAGAGGGTTTTTCAATGGTTACCTCAATTTCAGTTATATAACCTCCAACTTCAAGAATTATGCGGTTAGCGCGTACTGGGGTTACGTATTTCTGGATGGAACCTTTTCCACCTCCCAACCGAGAACCTTGCGCTTTCTTTGTTCTTGGCAACCAAGGAGCATCGACTCTCCATACTGCAAACTGCTTATGCAGCAGATTCTTGTTGATTCTGTCCTAAGATGGAGAAAGTAAAAAATTCAGTAGGCACAATAACAGACTTGAATGAATTTGAAATCGTCGGAGCTGATGAAACCTCCAGACACAGCAGCTAAGCCATACTGTTCGTGTATTAAATCACAATGAATTTCTTCAACACCTCTAGCTTCAATCATTCGTTTCGTAGATTTGAACCTATAGAAGAAAAGATTTTCATAAATCATACGTTACACAGTAAACTCACTTTCTTTCTCCTTTTTCTGCATCATAAAACGGCTCAGGTGGCATAACAGGTAGCTTCATTTGACCACTGGGTGGGAAGTTAACATCTTAAAATATAAATAATTTCAAAATATAAGGAAAGATTACTCTCGAAAGTGACAGGGAACGCATATTTCTTCATTCCCCTAACGGTTTGGATCACCTGTCCGAGGCGTTTACATGTTAATAAGGTGGAATTCATGTCCTGAAAAGAAACATAACGGTTGAATGATTCATAAATCAATTTCTTGAATGAATCATCTTTCAGCTTTATCAACTGTAATTTATGAGAAAAATTTGCTTAATAAGCTGTAGGCCACATAATTTATGAAATCGTTCCACTTAGTCGACGTCAGGGGGGGTACGCAATAAAATAAAAATTGGCTGTGTCATTTCCAACTTATTGGGGTTCGATGCTCGTTAGTTTTGAAGCAGTTAAGCAGTAACTGGTTAACATTTTTTTCAAAATGTCGCTTTCTGAGATGCTTAAGGAACATAACAAGCAGAAAACATTAAGGAAGGAAATGCAGGGTTTGCCAAGTTAAACTTCTTTTTAAATATTATATTCAGAAAAATTAAAAAACGAAGCAATAGTGTCTGCTCATAACTTATCCTCTGCTGTAATTGATCATCTGAATTCGAAGTAAATTTTTTGGAATTCTCTTCTGAAGGAATGATAACGTTTTCTCTTAAGAGTATCGCAAGCATACGCCAATCAGAAGAGGTTAGATGTGGAAGCAAAACGTTTTGAATGCAATGCTATAGCTCTTTGTCGTCAATCAGAGCAATGGTTAACGGTAACCGAGACTTTAAATCAAGCTTTAAAAGTAAGTTTGAAAACAATCAAAATCCTCACTGTTGTCTTTCTTAAGGAAGTAGGTGATGTGAATAACTGGTCAGTAGCTATTGAGAAAGATATGGCAATAATTACAGAATCCTTACGAACAATTTATGAAGGCAAACATTAATCATTAATCATACAAAATACAAAATATAAATTTTTCAGAATGTCACAAATCACCGGATGCTACAGAATCTAAAGTTTCTCCATCTGAGCAGTGAGCTTAGAAATCTCATCTTCATATTCCTGCGTTCTTCCAATTTTTGTAATCTGGTTAGGCACAGGCTTGAGTTCTCCAGCATCAATCCTCTTCTGTACAAACAACTTGTGATATGTTAAATAATCAAATAAAATACCTTCAAAGAGTCTATCTCGTCTAATTTTCTTTGGAAAATATCTATTTTCTTTTGTAAATGATCTTTAGGGGTAATCGCTATTTTGGAGTTTTCGACACCTGAAAGCATAAAATGCAGTCTTAATGTGTTTAAGAAACTTACAGGCTATTGGCTTCTTGGGACCGGCAGGTTGAATGTCTCGAGGTTTGATCCCAACAACATATCGTCCTTGTGATGTAGAAGCAGCTTGTTGCATCTTGTTCTGATATTTGGGCTGTTCTTCTTGAGGGATATATCTGAATATTTCATATTTGCCATTCTGAACTGTTTGTAGTTTTTCACAAACCCGCTTTTCACTTTTCTCGCTTTACGCCATGTGCCGTCTGCTCTCTGTGTTGCAGGAATGAAAGTTTCTCCTTTAAACTAACAATTATCAACAAACTCTAGGAAAGTTCCATACCTGAACTTGTTTTTACTCGTAAATCCCCGACTGCGTCGTTTTTGGCAGCAGCAGCGGCAGCAGCAGACATTCTGAATTCGTTCTCAAATACCCGAAGAAGAATGACATGTTATGAATAAACAAGATGAAGTCATATGAGTTGTATCTGCACAATTGAAAACTGGAAAACTCTTATGCTACTACATGAAACTAGGAAACAATAGACTTAAAGATTAACTTGGAAATTTTCTTTATTATTACGCTGGAGATATATTTTGAATTGCAGGACAGTTGACTCTTTTTCGCAAACTTTTTCATAACCGTAACCGTTGCTCTATTTTTTAAAATACATCCGTCTCTCTTTGCCCAGAAGGGAACGAGTGGAAATGAGAATAACCGTTGAACATTGCTGTTCTATCGTAAAGGCAAACAAATAAGAAATTTAATTACAAATAAGAAAAAAACAATAACTGCATGATGAACTAAGACGATTTGAATTGCGCCTAGTGGCGACTACTGCCTACGTCCCTGACGCGCTGCATGTCTGGTTACTGACCAGGACAGGACAAAATCCAAGTCAAAACGGTCTTTCTTGAACTATGTAATTCTTGATTATCTGCTGAATATTCTGTAGTTTTTCCATTCTAAGTAGAAGAAGTTAAAATGACAGAAGGGACCGTAACATCATGGAATAAGTTAGAGCAGAAAAACTTGTTGAAAGAGGTCATACGCTGGAAGAAGGGTGCTGCTCATCTACAACGATTCACTCACACCGTTAATGAATGTCAATTAACTATTCAACTTTACGAGAAAAGCCAATGTGATGAATCTAATGTTACTAACTTTTTAAGAAATATCCTGTTGCGAAGGTAAATATCTATCACAAATGGCAAATGAACTAACATTGATATAGGGATACAACAGAAGAAGAAGAGGATTTCTTGATATTAAAAACGGAAGAAGATGAAATACCATTTGATTTTGACCGCGAATGGAAACGTGGTTGGGTTTCTTTTGCTGACCTAGTGAAATGTTCTTATATAAGCTTGAAAGATGTAAGTTCATGCACAACACGTATAGGCAACGGTTCTGTTGCAGAATGAAGTAGAGGAAGAGGAATATCATCCATTGTATATAAGACCTCATTTTGTGCCGTTTTATCTAATAATAGTTGACGAAACTCGATTAATAACTGTGACTCAATTGCTTGAAACTGATTGGGTTCCCCTAGAAACGTTTCTACGCTTCCATCGAAGTCACATGAAAAATATGGCTCAGGTACGAAGTGGTTTGATTGATAAAGCTTCTTCTTAGACTTTACAAATGTTCGCTATATGCCTGAATGAGGTCTACAGTCAGTTATGCAGTTTATATTTCTTTTGTCCTCTCAATCTTACTGGGTTCTATATCGATAAGTCTTGCTGGCTACTGTTCGATCCTGTCGTTGCAGTAACTACTAAAGAGAAGTTGAATTGAAGAAATAAACCTGAGAAATGTCGTACTTTCAGAAGTCTAAAATTAGACGTTGTTACAAAAGATTGGGTGACTGGAAAGCTTTCAAATTTTCATTATTTGCTGAAGTTAGGTGAACTTGCTGGGCGAGTTTATGGCGATGGTTTGTTGATTGGGTCCGTTATGAAAGTAAATATCATTTTAAAGTTCATAACCATCACATAATGCCATGGGTCTGTGATTTCTCCGACAAACGAGGCGGATGGAGAGATTTGACCAAAACCAAGTATCGTCTTAACAAAGGAGACGATCAATTGAAGTATTGAAAGTCTGAAATCAAAAGTAAAACTCGTGTTTTTAGAGAAATGTACTTAAGAAGTCCTCCGCATCATATACCTGAGCTACTATCGGACATTGGTTACATGGTATATAGAGCAAGAGTTGAGAAAAGAGAAAAACTTTGCAAACACGTCCGTAGCAAGGTTCAGTAGTTTATGATTAGATACATTCATTCTTCTCTTTAGTGGGTGCCTCTGGAATATCCCGTGAGTATTAGGCGAATGTTTGAATGGACTCCTGATGAGTGTATTCCAGAGTTTTATAACAATCCTTTTGTTTTTGGTAATTTTTAAATGATCTTCAAGTTTAATGGAAATTCAGAATCGATTCATCCTGATATGCCATCATTGGAATTACCTGAGTTCGCCCCAACGCCTGATGAATTTATCAAATGGCATAGAGAAATGTTAGAAAGTGACGAAGTATCTTCTCAGCTACATCATTGGATAGATTTGACGTATGGATATCTGGTAAAGTTTGATTGAAATTTAATACTTAGATCTATTTTCTACTTAGTTAACAGGAGATGAGGCTATTAACTCTTTGAATTGTCATCTTTCTCTTGGGGATACTCCCAGTATTCAATTGCGTCGTCACGGAGTTGTTCAACTCTTCCAGTATCCACATCCTAAAAAATATATAAGAAAAAAGGGAGAGAACATTGATTATCTTTATTTGGATGAAATGGAAGTGGCTGCTTCTATAAATCAAGAAAAAGGTAAAACATTGACTGATGTCTTCAAACTAAAGTTCAACCAGGTATAAATAAAAAAGAGCAGAAGACAGAGGATATGGGCGATCTCTTACAGATGTATCGGAATCTATTGAAAGATAAAGTTTGAAACAATGTGGATTAAATGAATATATTATATTTTGAAGGAAGATAGACTGGCGAAATATAACAACCGAATGAGAGGAGTGTATGAGATGCTTGCTATGGTAGCAATGGCTCCATACACTTATGGCCAATTTGATAAAGAACACGTTTTGAGTAAATTAAAACAGAATTCGAACTGTCTGCCAAGGTATATTTGATATATATACTTCCATCTTGCATTTTTTATAGTCTTTATGGTGATAGTCTAAAATCAGTCCTACTGGAAAATGCCCGTCTCCCGCAAATTCGTTTTTTCTCTTCCCATTTTTTAGGCTCTTTGAAAATAACAATGGACGTGAGAAGTTCTGTCTGGAGATGAGTATAACTTCTACCTTTTCAGATTTTAACCGCTCATGGGAAGTTATCTCAGTTCTACTCCTATCATTTATTACGTCGTTCTCCACATGTGCATAATAACGGTTTGCTTATAACATGTAATGTCGTGACAGTATCGTTGTAGAAACGCGTGAGCAAAACATTCTTGTCAAAGAAGTTGAAAACCTACGTAAATTTATAATAGAAGCAGACTTATACGATTTTGTTTTTATTCCCCTATTTGAGCGATTGATCCGTGATCCTGTTTCATGCATAACATCGGTTCGTTTACTTACAAATATTTCATGATCATTGAGAGTTCCGTTTCTTACTCGTATTCTCCTAAAGAAGTTATAATGTTTTATTTTTCTCAGGTATACTGCCTCTTTAACATGATGTGCAAAAGACTTAGCCAGGAATCTCTACAGGCATTACTTCCCTCTCTCGCATCACTTCTCACTTATGAATCTTCGATAAAGGTACGGCTCCCATGGATTAATATCCATTTTTTCGATTCAGTTAATTGATCGACGGTTCTTGCTCTCAGTCTCATTTGTATATGGTACTCCAATATTTCTTGACCGTTTTCTACCTGCGTTGGTTGAGGCTGTTGCGTCTAAGCATTTGAGTAGAAGTATTGTGGCTAAAGACAGTCTGCTATGGTGAACATTCTTGACCAGACGTTTGAAAATCAGAAATCATGCAAATTCAGGCTTTCGAAAAGACTTGGGCCTATAGTGACAGTACGTTTCATAACATCGAATCTTTTACGAATAATGCCAACAGCGTTTGATGGTCTTTATTTGGCAGGAGGGAATGAAAACTTGAGTGATGTGGTATGGATTTTTAGAATAGTCATTATGCTTAACTTGATGTTTAGACTAGTTTGAACTTCTTACTAGAAGGTGATGAATGGTGTCAACGAATAGAATCAGCTTTAGGTGAAATTGCTCTATCTTACAGCATTACTTTCGTGACGGTATAAAGATTGAAGAATCCTCAATTCGAGAACTTCTTCAGGTCCAATATTTGCCATTTTGTGTTGACTATACAGATCAATGTTTGAGGCGAATGACACCAAACCTGGAAGGTGGATTAGTAGGAATTTTTAAAATCATTTCATTATCCATCAAAATAATGAAAGATCAAGAACTTATGAATTATCTAGAGGTGATGCTTCAGTTTCGGTACATTCTTAATTACAAAAACCTTAGGAGTTTATCGTAGATAAAATTCTTCTGAAGATTATCACTTTCTCATTGCAATCTACTACTCCGTTCTCTAATGATAGAAGTCGAGTTATTATTCTCAGTCGGGTAAGATACTTGGTAATGCCTTCGGATAACTAATGTTATTCAGGCTATTCTACTCCTGTACAGTATAGCTACACGAATAGGAGCAGATAACACCAGGATGTATGCAAAGAAACCTTTTGAAGTTCTGTTCAATACGTTCCATGAACAAACACAGATGACAGAAAGCCTCACAGTCTCAAAGAAAGAATCTTCTACGGAGGTAAACGGATTAGCCAGTTTATTTTCATTCTCTTCTTTCAAGTCGTTCAACATCCCAATTTGGCTGATGTCCGAAATGATAAACAAATTCGCGTCTTTATGGGGAGTACCATTACTTTCTGCTCTTTGCCCTCATCCACCTTTCTTGGTTCCATTTATTAGTTCCAAAGGTTTGTTACATTCGGACGTATATCCACTTAAGCGACACCAATTCGTTTAGTCTTGTCCAATGCTACTGAGTACAGTCAACCAGCGGTATCGCCGCTAGCTTCGTTCAATTTTGGGGGAAGCTCGTCCTGCTCATCTGGAAATCGTTTGTTCTCTGCTCCACCTTCTTCTCCACCTCGGATTGGCGGTGTTGGGTATTGAATATTTCCGAATTTATTTTTTTTAATTTCTCAATATTTGAGGACATCAGAAAGCGGTTCTTTATCAGCTATTTGGTGCGCTCGCGTCTCAGCTACAGCTTGTTCAACAACTAATAGCAAGTAAGCATGCAGTTCAACAAATAACGCGATCATTAAAATTGTCTTAGGCAAACTGTTCGTTTCGATCAGTTGACCTTATGTTCCTTCGAAGGGCATACTGGCGCTGTCAAATGCTTAGAAGTTCTATCAAATGAAAACTCATACATTTCTGGTTCAGCTGACAAAACTATCAAGTGATTGGTCATATAAAGCATCTGATCTAATACTTATTAAAGATTATGGGCGATGAATCCTGAATTCGAAAGTGTTGAAGCACGTTGGACTTACAGAGCTCACACGCGTCCTATCGTGGATTTACTGAGTATTCACGATAACTTCATTGCTTCTACTGACGGATCAGTTCATGTGAGTTCATGAAAAAAAAAGCTGTTATAACAAAATTGATTCAGATTTGGGATCCTTTCCGAGGAAGTCGAATTTCTGTTATCGACTGGCCGGAAGGAACGATTTGTGGATTAGGGAAAGTTGACCGTAATACTTTGGCAACGATTTCCAGTCTACATTCTACCGTTAGGTAAACGGACTCGTAGCTAGTCTTTATATACTTCAATGATATATTATTATTGTATACAGCTGATTTTAAGATTGTATGACGTCAGAGATCCAACTACGTTTTGTGATATGAAAATATCCCCTACCACGGGCTTGACTCGAGCACTATCCATTAGAAAAGATGGTTCGGAAACTTTTTTTTTATGAAATAATGAATTTATTCTTTAGGACCCAAAATGGCTGTTACATTATCAAATGGCACTATAGCTCTAATAGACTCTCGGACCGGTAAACTATTCTCTCTGAGTCATGGGAATAACACTCATCCTACAACGGTGAATTGGCTCTCAGATTCGAAGTTTTTAGTTACCGATGCTGATGAATCCGCTGTTGTGAGTAGTTGTTTTGAAATTCAGATACTATTGTGTTTAGGTGTTTGACACAGTCCCTCGTATATCTTCACTGAGACGTTTAGGAGGAGAAGTTATTCTCAATGCTCACGTTACTGATGATATATTAACAACTTTAGTGGCCAATAGCACTATGAGGTTCGTCTCTATTTGCCTTGTCCATTAGCAGAAAATTTTAAGAGATTATCTTCTTGTTAAAGTTTTCGATTTGTTAATGGATATTGATTGTTATTCCAGAGTGTACAAAGACGAACAAGCGTGTCTAGAAGTCCGGTTGAAAAGTGATTGTATGCCGGGTACGGCAGTATCAGCACACCATCTTCCGCTCAATAACGCCTTCCTCATCGGAAGCAGTCAAGGAGCGTTAAAATTGATGTGCTGATCTGTGATATATATTGAAACTTGTCGAGGATCATAATACCTTCTTACTTACTACTCTAACTTATCGATCTGTGATCTTAATTTTAGTTCTGTGATATTTCTAGCGATAATGAATGTTATATCTTAATTGAAACAAACAGATAATAAGTAAGCTCAAAGTGACTGGAACAGGTCAAGCTGTGGACATAACATGTGTTTATTCAGTTGGTGGTCGAGCAACCGTCTCCACACCCATTCTCAGCGCCCTACGACCTCTCTCACTTGGGTATCTGCTTCTTCAAACAGTAGCTGGTACTCTGAGCTTCTATCTCAATCATCGTTCGCAACAGCGAAGTGTTACTTAAATTGAAAAGAACTTTTCGATTCTCTACGCAATTATAGAAAAATGTAAGTATACTTCCTACAGATTCAGTTGTTATTTCTTGTTCAGACTTATGAACACATTATTTCTGCTTTTGTTTCCGTCACTCGTTTTAGGAGAACAATGGACTAGGATTAAAGTAAGTCAGCAAAAGCTCTGATAATTAAAAAAAACGGTGAAGATTGAGAGCGATATAATATTATTGATGCATCTAATTCTTTCCTTCTCTCTTGTAATATTTGTCTTCATTGACAGCTGCCAGTCCGTGTTTGGTCTTCCCTTGCCATTCAATCTGATGGTCAGCGTGTTTTGAATTGTGGAAATTTTGATCAAAATTCAACGAGTCGATACCATTGGAGGTTCAACGGCAGTAGCGTTCTACCTGTAGAAACTCAAATTCATAAGCAGAACCTCATGTATGTTTTTGAGAAGATTCTTTATTTATTTGAGGCACTCATTAATTCTTATAATCTTTAGATTCACTGCGAATGCGAATGCAGACCGCTTAGCAGTGCACGGTACTTATGATTGTTGTGTTCATGAGATATTAGGGAAAGCATGCTACTCTCAATTTCTGAACGTTACAGGTTGTTTCTCAAATGATTCATTTCGAATAAGTATATTCCCTATTCAGATCGACCGAAACAAGAAGGGGTTGATTTAACAGAAAACGATGTTTTGTATGGTAGAGAAGGGGACAGTTATTATATTCGTTTATTCCGACGTAACAAACGAATAGACGCAGTTCATTGTATAAAACTTCCTGACTTGGACCATGTATCAGCTAATGTTAAATATCCGGTTAGCTTACTTTATTCTTCAAATTTAATTTTCTTATCGTAGGTATTCCGCTCCAAAGAGACCAAGCAAGCGAATCCGTATCATGTGAGAATTGAGAAAATGGCAGTTCATAATCTACACAAATACAATTGCACTATCAGATTTAACAAAAAGGTAATCACTGATTATATACAGTTTTGAAAATTCCTTCATTAAGTTCCACGAGTTCAAAATATTTGAAGCTAAGCTTCTCACGGAGATTACTTCATCCACGGCTAACTTACTATTGGTTACAATTCCAGTTTATTACTTAGTATATTACCTTAGTTTTTTGCTTTGAAGTTGCTTGGTTAACAATTTTGTAAATTAAAAAAAATAAAAAATTTAAGGAAGAGTTGTTTGATGGAGAATCAAAAGATACTGATGAGAGTGGGATTCGAACCCACGCCTCCGAAGAGACTGGTGCCTTAAACCAGCGCCTTAGACCGCTCGGCCATCTCACCA